>BSBK01000994.1:2175000-2350000 GCA_027943335.1 Chamaecyparis obtusa
TATTAGATCAAGTTCAAACATCTTATAACTCTGTTTTGCAATTTCATATTGACTGTCCTATAGGGACACACAGATTTGTGTTGTTTTCACCATGAATTTGTAAAAAGATTTAAAAACCCTCACTGTTGTACTGGTAGGACAGTGCATGACTGAACAGTTTCAAAAAGGAGACAAAATGGTTGCAATGATGGATTGAGATGTTAATGAGTGGATGATTGGGGTTTATTGGGATCCTTAGAGGAGTTAGAGTCACCATTGGGAGCATAGTTCATGAGTGACTTGTTGGAGTTTGAAGGAGTGAATGGAGAACCAATGTGTGGAGTCTAGTGGAGTTTAAAGAGTTTGAAGAGTGACCTATGAGTTTAAGGAGTTAGAGGAGTGAGCCAAGACCTATAAGGTCTAGAATGAATGTAACATTTCCAATAGAGCCAGTAAACTGATGGAAAAGCACTTGAAGTGCTAAAATATGCAAGTTGCCTAAGTTGGCAAAATAAGCCTATGAGGCTCATTGGGGGTTAAAGGGTTAGTAGGACTAATAAGGTTGATTAAAAACCTTTTGAAAGTAATAAGAAGGGGTAATAGATTCAATTTGTTGAGTTGAAAACATTATTTGTCAACTTGACAACATATTTAAATCACATATTATTGAGACAGTCAGTTTTAGACTGTTTAGGGACAGTTTTGGGGTAGTTAGAAATGGTTGCAATCGATTTTAGGGAATTAGAAGTCTATATCAATGTTGATCCATGATTTTGGAGACATGATTTAGAGTTGGTGATGTAAGGGGACATTTTTGTAATGTATCAAATCAATAAACACCAGTGATCCTTGCAACTGTGTCTCTGCCCATGGGTACCGTCCACCATAACAAGGTAATAGTGAATTCTCATGTTCATTTAAAACATTATCTTGATGGGATGATAATGTAGAATCATAGAATAGTGTTTTATTTACATTTTTAAGCAACTATATCATGTTTGGATTATTCTTGAGATAGAGAGATTGATTGATATTTGGGTCTGTGACTGATTTTTGGGTACAGTCAGCATTGCTAGGTTGAAATCCTTTAAGTTGATGTAACTCTCCCACCCCTGTGGCCACTGTGATTGGTGAGAGAGGTTTAAAAGATGTATATTATCCTTGTATTATAATTTTACTATGTAGGGATAAGGGGTGTTGATGTTGAAGACCACATAATGGTGCAATTTGCTTAGTGAAGGAGAGCTAGTTTGACACCAGTCACTTGGGAAGCATTTTCCATTAAGAATAGTTGCATTGGATGATGGAATATGGATGTTTGTATCCATAATGATGTGTTAGAACTAGAGAATTGATTTGGAGATGATTATGAAGTTGATTTTGTATAGGCCCTAGATAAATGACCCTAGGAACAAGGGTTTGATGATTAGATGAATATGTGGAGAGTAGTTGTCATTTAGCAACTTTTGCAACAAATGTTGCTGACAACATTTTGCAATGTTGTGCAAAACTTGACAAAATTACTCCTAGGGTCTACCCAAGGTGGATCTAACATATTTTGATGTTAATAACATTAATTCCACCATCCCTAATACAATTATACCCATCCACTCTCCTATCAACCTCAGTGAGCCATAGAATTTATAAAATGTTATTCTTTGTTAGATGTATATTTGAGATTTTCTATCGAGATTTACTTTGCAGTTTTCACTCTCTTATCTATAAATCTAATTTGATAAACATGGTGATGTAGATTGGTGGATGCACATGTTTAAGAAGTAAAATGTTTCTTAAAGTAATTGAATGAGAAATAATATGGAATAAGAAGTAGGTGTTTTTTACCATTGAATCTACGTCATTGGTTTAGTTTGAGCTTCACTTGGTTTCAAGAATAGTTTAACATTCTCTACTTAACAAGGCCCACCAAGTGAATGTGGAAGCTCATTTGGCCCCTCCCCCCCCTAACATCACTCTAAATTCCCCATTAACATCTAATAACATTCATTCATTCATTCATCCATCCATTTTTGAAATATAACATTCAATCATTATAATCACATAACATTCATTAACACACAACATTCATGAATAATTCATTAACAAATCATTCATCAACATTTACTAGTACAAAATTACATCCATTAAAACAACGTTCTTTCATTAGCAAAAAATGTTAATTACAATCATTTTTTTTTTAAATTCTTGCTCATTTTTCTAAGGTAATGGCTAGGTGGAGCATCAATATCCTCATCATTCCCCTCCTTTACTGGTTCTAATCTCAACATGTCTCCTCCTCATCTATTCAGGAACAAGAGACTATTGCACCAAAGGGGGGTTCGCTGCAATAACAACTACGTCATGGGGTTAAATTCACACCATTTTATATTAGTGTTACAAGTTTTCATTAATTTAAAAGAACTATAAATCAAAAAAGAAATTTAAAAGAACAAAACATAGATTTTCTTTACCTAAATGTGCCACATCATCTACATGGTGATCACTCTGAACATCCTCTACTCGTTCAGCATGACGTTCTATATGCTCTAAAATATACACAAAAAAGGTTACACCAATTTCAATTTAAGATGTTAAATTGTATTAATAATTACATAATTAATTTTCAATAGAAAATGAACACCTCCATCAACACTGCGATGCACATTAGGGCCTTTGTCATGCGGTGTAGGTTCTATGTTAGGATTACGAGGCTGCATTGCAATGTCATGCGCATTATTATCATTGTTTTCTTTTTTAAAAATAAATATAGTCAATTTATGTTCAAAATTAACATCAAATAGATTGTTGCTCAAGTATTCAATTTTAAATATTTTTCATTTGGCATATTTACCTATTTAACCAATGCAGGAGACTCTTGGGTTGGGCCAGTGGAATCTTGGTGTAGCCGTTCAATCATGACTTGATAGCCTTCCTTGAAGGCAATTTTTTTGTGTTCTGCCATGGCCTCTAAATTAAATTCTGAGCCCTACATTTTTTTATTAAAAAAAATTATTTGTAATTTATAAATAATTTTGATCCAGAATTCATTTACTGCTACTTACAACTTGTGCTTGAATTTTTGAATATCCATTAAAGCCAAGTTTGTGCTGCCCAATCTTTTGCAGTCTGGCCTTTGTTTCCTTTGATGTGTCCTACAACCTATGAAAATTTTGAAATATGTTAGATGATATAGATATAAAGATCACTAATTAGTGCATTATTACATTCTACTAGTAGTTAATACTATCGCATACCTTCTTCTCTCATTTGTTGGTGTAATTCCTCTTTGAGCATCCCCTTTCTCCTTTGCATCCAAAATGAACTCATTCCAATGCCTCACTAAAATAAAGGGAGGACGCTCATACTTTGGGTTTTGGACAAAACTCCTTCTATATGAGTCCCTCATAGTCTTAAGATGTTTGGTAGCTTTTTCGAAAAATTTATTCTCCTCAAAAATGTTACTACCAAACTCATGCTCTAAATCTTTTATGAGCTAGTCTTTTAATTTTTTTTCTTGTAAGTTCCACCTTTAAAAAAAAAACACAAAATTGCTAGATAGAAAAATTAACTAAAGTTGTGGACTTTGAATATAGTAAAAGAAAAGGCCTAAATGAAAGGAAAAATATTGTACCAATTAATGATATGAAATAAAAATAATGGGATAGGGTTAGTTCACTTATGATGTTCCACCTTGTACGTATGGTGGGGCCGAATATCTTCAATGTGAAGTCATAAAGCATCTTATAAAAAGAATTGTTTCCTGCAAAAATGTCATGGGATCATTAATCCAAAACTTGTTATGAATAGGTAAATGCATATTACAATATAAATAATAATAATTTTAAAGTACTTAGAAGCTTATGACATTTTAAAGGCATCAATTCTTTATCGTCAATCAACAATGACGTTTGCATAACTCTCGTGCTAGAAACATAGGTAGATCTAGGAAACCATGGTGAATTATCACCAATATAGGTACTCTGATATGTATCTAACATAGCAGACGGTCCCAGTGTATCTCCTAATCTACAAAATTAATCCACTATGAGATGCACCCAAGATTAAAGTACAAATTATCAAATCATAATTAACACAAAACCAAATATAGCAAAACAAGGATTTACCAAGCATAGACCATGAAGATTTCAATGTTTGCATGCCCCTTGTTGCCGACATTGCACTCAAAAAACTTGGATGGACGTTGGTCGACCTTCTAGGAGGAGTCACCTGCACTTGATGACCTAAACAATACATTGTTAGCAAAGACATTCTGAAATAATAAAAGTAAGAGTAGCTTTCAATAAAGTTTGAGTAAAGATTTTCTTAGAAATTTTGAATTAGTTGTAACTATACCTTTTCCTATAGTTGTATCTACGGTATTAGTAAGTCCAATGAAAGGTGTACACTTCTAATCAGTAAGTCCAGTGAAGTTTTTGAATGTTCCAACAAAAAAAGTCCTTGTAACTTGTTAACTTAAAGATTATTTTACCTGAGGTGGCCAGAGTTCTGCTAGTACCGGCCTCACCGCGATGTCCATGACCAGGTACTTGAGCAAACAAAAAATCCTATAACAAGAACACATGTATATTAGTTCATGACATAAAAAAGTATAAAATATAAACCTTTATTGAACTTTTGTTATAACTAAAGATTCATTACTAATTACTTCATAACAACGTGCTTGCACCAGCAATTCATCTTTCCTCTTCAACATCTCCTTGGTTGGATTTGCATCATCCAAAATGCTAATAATTTTTGCACTACCTTTTTTTAGTTTTTTCTTCACCATATTTACAGGGTTAGGGATATCTAGGATATCCTCATCCGTATCTATAGCTATTGCCTCTGTTGTTGCAGGTGCTTTTCCCCTATCCTAAACATCAATTTGTGATAGGAATATTAGTAAAACTATCAGAATAACTCCAAAACCCTAAATAAAATAACATAATAATATAACATTTTTCAACTATCTAATTTTTACAATTACAATAAGGTTTACCATTTCTGAAGAATGGGTGGGAGGAGCATCCCCACGACCTCTATCATGTGGGGGATCCATGTCATCCTGTGACAAAGATTAAATATAAAAACTTTAGCGTTCTGAAAGCAATAGACTTAGCAAAAAAAACATATTAAAAAAATGGTATATTGGAGTTATAAATTGAGGTTAGTTTAAATAGTATATAGTACTTACCACCCCCATGATAGTAACTTATTTTGTATCTATGTGATTTAAATGGTAATCTATTAGCAGTTCTTCCCCTGCACTTATTGATTTTATCGCACATACAAAAACATGATTCCCCTCACGTGCCTCAAATATGCAATTTGGTTGCTTATTAGTTGAGGAAGGTCGCGTACTATTTATAAAACTCACAATATTCTTTGTTTCTTTTGGTCTCCCATCAATGTACATAGCAAATATTTTACTTTGATCATTTTCTTTCTATTGTATATAATTTTCTCACAGTGTGTACCTACACATACTTTTTTAATATCGAACAATCCGCATCCAATCATTGTAATTGTAACAAGGTCTGACATACTCCATCAATTCAACAACTTTGTTGTAACATGCCTTTATTCCATCCATGGAAAATAGGCCCAAACAATGTAATGAGGATAGAGTTATGTGATATATCCTCTCGTTAACACAAAAATCAGTGTTAATTGGAGGTAGCTCACTAGGTACCCATTCTTTCTCAAGATGTGTGTACTGAAAGGGCACCTTGATGTCACCTTTGGTCTCATCATCATAAGAACATGACCCCCCTTGAGCAAGGAAAAATTGCATGTGTTTATTGAATTTTTTTCTAATCTTTTGACCTCTAGTTGATCTCTCTATTTTAGTCGTACTACATGTCAAACTTTCATCTACCATTCCCGCATTTCCCTCATTCGAGGAAGATAGATCTGACAAGTACCTATTTGGTGGTTTGTACAATCCATCAAATGATATAATAAGACTTGAATTTTGTCAAGTAACATTTGAGGTATTAATCTATAAAATTGGTATTTTTTACCACCGAACAAGGAAGAGATAATAAGGGGTCAATGAAGTATGGGAGCATCGGTATTAAGTCAGTGATAAGGAGATGAGATAGTCATTGTTAAAGGAAATCATAGTACGTTCTCAGTGATAAACAAGAAGAATATAAGAAAATTATGTTTATTTATTGAACTTATACCTGTTGATCCATGTCACTGTGCAAGATTCTCGTCAAAGGGGTTAAATTTCCTGCATATGTTAATCATTTATCTTAAGTTAGCTAAAAATTACATGATACGTATGCTAAAAATTACGTAGAAGATAACATGAACAATATGAAAGATCGTAAACATGAAAAAATTACCTTTACGTTATATATGGAATGCAAGATCATCAACAGAAGGGGTGACGATGTGTGCAGTTAATTGCCTATTTCCAGAAAGGGTGACAATCAAATAAAATATATACATGTATCAACAAAAATTAATTGAGCATCATAAGGAATACATTGGTAATTGTAAATGGCATATGTTGTAACTAAATTAAGGGAGTTTCACTAATGCATATGTGAATCATTTATCTTAAGTTAGCTAAAAATTATATGATACATATGCTACAAATTATGTAGAAGACAACATGAACAATATGCAAGATCGTAAACATGAAAAAACACCTTTACCTTATATATGGAATGCAAGATCATCAACAGAAGGGGTGATGATGTGTATAGTCAATTGCCTATTTCCAAAAAGGGTGACAATAAAAAAATATATATACTTGTATCAACAATAATTAATTGAGCATCATAAGCAATACATTGGTAATCATAAATCACATATGTTGTAATCATTAAAATTGAACACAATAAATATGTAATCATTAGAATTGAAATCAATAAATCAATATTAAATATATAAACTAATCAATATAAATATATATAAATAATTATATCACATACCTTGTACATTTCAATCATGTCATTGATCATCTTCATCATCCATCATCATCATCATCATCATCATCATCATCATCACCACCACCACCACCACCACCATCTTCTTCTTCTTCTTCATTTTTAGTATCTTCTTATTCCATCACATTATACTTTATCGGCCTTCCTCTTGGATCATGTCTAACAATAAATGACCAACCCAGTTTATGTGGAACCTCTAAGTAAAACACTTGCTCACATTGGCTTGGAAGAACATAGGGCTCATCTCCAACTAGTTCAAATGACCTTGTATTAATCATTGTAAATCTATTATCATATTGAATAATAGTTCTATCAGGATCATTTTGATTCAGTCGTAGCCTATACCATTTGATGATGAATAGAACTAATTTGAAGGAGTTAAAGTCACACTCAAGTATATCATCCAAAATGTCATAATATCAATTTTGAGATTGTTGAGGATGTATGTCATTTTTAGATGATATATTAGTGACTTCGAAGACTACAATTATCCCAGAATCACAAGTTTTCTTTGTGTCATCCAGCTTTTTTATGCAAAATTTGTGGCCATGGTAGTACATAGCTTTGTAGTGCTTGACCTGCAATTTTTCAAGCATGTGAAAATTATTTGCATTGTGAGTTGATATGAAACATATGGGTCATGATCATTAATAAATTTTTACATACATTTCTACCTCTTAAACCATATGCTAGATCAATTACCATTGGCGTAACATTGGAATCTCCTTACGATGAGCTTCTCTAACCAATGAAGCAACACCTTCCCATGTTAATGAGAAACCATTTTGTTGACATCGTTCAATCCATACTATCATCCAATCAAGATTGTTCATAATATACAAATGTATTGCATCTCAACTCTTAACCAACTGTATAAAAAAAAAGACCAATTACAAATAACTTATATTGAAGATTTATAAGAATTAATTAACTACAATAACATCTTATAATTACCTCTCACTTTTGTCAATCTACCTTTTCCCATCAAGTACTCCCCTTCAAATTTTTTAATGGAGTTGGGATCCCAAATACGATCTACATGGATCTTTTCTACAAACTTAGGAAGATATTCACTAATGTACACCATGGTCTGGTATACCATATATCCCTCCACCATAGAACCCTCAGGATGTGCTTTCTATCGAACAAAGACCTTCAAAAAATTTAAGTGTCTTTCAACCATCCACATTGACCTAATTTTTACAGGTCCACACAATTCAATCTCCTCAACTTGATGTATGAGGTAGTGCTCTTGTGCATTGAAAAAAGTTGAAGGTAGACACTTTTGCATTTAACACATAAGATGAGGAATTTTTCTCTTCCAATATTTTATATCTTCTTTATTGATTTATTTTGATGACAACCACCTCATGTATTTTCTAAGATCATATATAACTTGTTTGACACTATTGTCGAAGTGGTGTAGGAGAGATAGAGGTAGAACGTACTGCAATATTTGTAAAATGATCTTATCAATATTTTATAAAATAATGCAATGAAAACTACATGCAGTATACAAATATATAGTGAATACAAAATAACATGAATTACCTTAATAAATGTATGTCAATCATGTGTTTTCATCCCTGGCCCAAATTCACTTGTCTTTGATATGAGATTGTTTATGTTCGCAGCAAATCCTGTGGGAAATCGTATATTTTTAATGACTTCTTTTATAGCATTGCTCTGTTGCTTCAACAATAACTAAGTAAGGGCACTTATATCAATCTGGTCTCCATTGTTATTTGATCGAATGACATTTTTCATTGCATGGTTGGATTCTTCAATGTCACTACAAATTTTGATAATTTTATCTTTGTCATGCCTTCCATCCAATATTTTCCATAATGTCTCTGTTACATTCTTTCCAATATGCATAACATCAAAAAAATGCACGATTGGGAGTTGATCGTAGTATGACAACCTACTAAATTGTGTAGGATAACTTTTTAGTCCTTTTGGAAGTTGGTCATTAATTCTTTGATGACCTTCACGAGCATCAATTACATCATCAGTAAACAAAACACAATATCAAAATATAAATTTCAAACAAAAACTATCAGATGGAATGACATTACCTCGACAATTTATTTTATTGTATTCCAACTTCCATAGGTGAGGTGTCATTCTCTGTGGCTTTGATGTAGTCTCTTCTTTCCTATTGAAAAGATATTTTTTGATAATTCGGTACTTATGATTTCTGTGGAGAAAGTGTCTATGCTCATCGAACACCTTATTTCCTAAAATTTTTGAATTACGAGATTTCATCTTTGGACCACAAAGTAGACATGCAAATTTTCCCTTTGTATGAAGACCTAAAAGATCATGTATAATTGGATTAAATATGTTAATTTTGTGTTAGCACTATAACATACCAAAAAAGAGGTGTTAAGAAGAGAACATACCACAAAAATGTGTTAGCCCAAGGGCATCATGTATTGTCCATACAAGCATTGTATGGAATTGAAATTTTCTTTATCCTATTGGTCTAGATATGTCATACATAGTGACCCCATTCCATAACACCATCAACTTGTCAATAATGGGTTCAGTATATACATTCATAACTTTAGCTTGGTACTTACCTAGTTGAATGAACAAAAATATTACATAATTATTATGACCATTTTGATGGATTATTTATAATAAATTAATTTAGATGACTATTAAATGAAAAAATACCTGGAACAATCATTGCCAACATTATGTGCTCCCTCTTTATGGACATCCAAAGATGAATGTTATTGTTAATAACAAAAATAGACCACACCGAGTAAACAGATATCATATCTCCAAATAGATTGACACCGTCCGCTGTCAATGAAAGATTGAGATTATGAGGTTCTTCTTTAAAATGTGGCCAAGGTTCCTCTATTTCCTTAAATGTTGAACCATCCATAGGCATTCACATAATATCATCTTGACTTCTATTGCATGCATGGTAATCCATAAATTGTGCCAAGCTATTGCACCTGAATAATCGTTGTAGACATGGAATAATGGGAATATAACGAAGAACCTTGTGAGACACCTTTTTTGTTATTTGATCTTATCAATATCTACTAATATGACAATCAGGGCATTCTATTGCAAATTCATGTTGTTTATGATATATAATATGAGCATTTGGACATGTATGTATTGTTTGATACTCCATTCCAATATCTTTCATAATGGCAGATAATTCTCAATACGAGTGAGGTAGAATGTTTGATGGTGGTAACAAACACTCACCTATCAACCTATGACCAAAGATATAATCTGTTAATATAAAGAATATTAATTGCTACATGATTCACCCTTTGTTAATTGTAAGGAAATTATGACTAAAAAATGAAAAAAGATGACATACCTTAACATATGTGTGATTGCTATGTTGGATAAACCATTCATAACCTTCAAGTTTACCAACAAAAATACATCGACAAGAAGAGTTATTTGGGAGCCTTCATATAGGGGCTCATATGCCTTCTTAAGTATAGGTACATCAAGGTCATCATCATCATCATCATCTTGATCATTGTGATAATCTTGATCATCGTGATCTTCTTCCATGGGATCATTACCTTCTACTTTGATATTCACACCTCCATTTTCCCTCATTTGGAAATCCACATTCTCCAGATTGTCATGGCCCATAACATGAAACCTAGGGTGGTTGACCTATATCAAATGATGACCTTAAATTAACCATGACCATGATGTCATCATCAAATCATGTCTTATGTATTTTATAAATTATTAAAATACATACCATATCCTTAGCTTCATTCTGATTTGAAATCTATAAGCCTCACTTCTGTGACCATCAGAAATATCCATATCTCCCTCTATCCTGATCCTTCGGTTCAGTTCACCATCTCCTTACTTTTCCTTTTAGTGTCATGTGTTATTATCCTCTTAGTTCATCTCCCTCTTTGACAACCAATTGTTAATATGATTTACAACAATAGAGAGGGGGGGTGAATCAATTGTTCTCAGGTCAAGATGTATAAAACAAACTTCAAAAACTTTTCCTTAAATCAAATCTAACAACCAAAACCAACTCGGTCATCACTGATTTTTTCTCGGTCAAGCCTACCAGTTTAGTCTTCAATCTTACTAAGATAAACAATACATTGTCTCATCATTGTACAACATAGTCAAGTACACTTTGTAGTATCAAGATAACTCAACCTTTCCTTAGGTGCTATTGTTACCAACCTTGCCTATCCCCTTAGCAACACTCAAATAGATATAGTACTTTCCTAAGTAGCAACAGTGTTATCAGTTAAGATTTGACATCAATGACAACACAACAATTGCTTCAATTGCAGTTTCCAACATACCAATAGATAAAATTCATTTCCCCCTTCAATGTGACCATGTTGCCTACAATGTTCCTCAGTTGTTTTGATTAGATATTTTTGAGTCTTTAAGCCCTTACAAATTTTGTAGGGACAATAACATTTTCCATCACCTTTTCTTTTAAAGTTAGACCATAATCTAGCAATTGTATGCTAATTTTGTTGTGGGTTGATATTGGCAGACATGGTCTTTCTTGAATGGAATGACTCGTTGGTGGAAGAAGGATGATTTATTTACAACCTACAGATACAGATTGACACTAAACAACCATTTTCTCAACTCTAATTTTCTCAACACAAAGGGACATTTATCATAGCCATAGAAACCTGATTATTTTTAAATGGAATGCACCAAGGAGTACCATCAGAAATATTAACCATTTACAATCATGAAAAGTAAACCTAAATCAAATAGCTCATTTTTTTATCAGCATGTGTAGTCTCTGTGTATATGAAAAATAAATGAAATATCAAACTAAAATAAAATAGTGAACAAAATAGTAATCCACATAGAATGAATGAAATATACCATCAAAAGAAGGTGACAAAATCCTATCACCAAGCACAAACATGGGAAATAAAAAAGGGACAAAAGACAAGAAATAAGAAAAATCATTATGACTATAGAAAAATCATTAAGACTATAGAAATGGATGGTTATGATGCTTTTCCATTACAAAAATTGAGCATTCATCATTTGGTATATGAACAGGTGAAAAACATGCAGATTTGACCAAAAGTTACTGGGAACTAGACCCCACAGCAAATGGACTTGTGATGATTTTCATAATAGTACATGTGTTGTTGGGTCAGCTCCTAGTAGTGCTTAGGCAAATATGCATGTTCATCACATGTGCATATGAAGTGGCTCTAATGGAAGATACAATCATTGAACAACCATTTTTTCGACTCTAATTTTGTGAGAGGATCAATCAAATAATCACAAAAAGAAACACTCTTTGTCAACATTGTTCAAAATCACTAGGACTATAGAAAGATCATTAAGACTATAGAAAATCAAGTTCTGGAAATGGATGGTTTTGATGCTTTGCCATTACAACAATTGAGCATTCATCATTTGGTATTGTGTATTCCATTTAGATTTGACAAACATGCAGATTTGACCAAGCATTACTGGGAGCTTTACGCGGCAGTAAATGGACTTGTGATATGATTTTCACAATAGTACATGTGTTGCTGGGTAAGCTCCTAGTAGTTCTTAGGAAAATATGCATGTTCACAATAGTACATGTGTTGTTGGGTAAGCTCCCAGTAGTGCTTAGGAAAATCTAATTTTCACAATAGTACATGTGTTGTTGGGTAAGCTCCTAGTAGTGTTGGGTAACCTATGCATATACAACCTTCACGTGTGCATATAAGAGTTGATCAAAGAAGGTATATGCACAGGTGACAAACATGTAGATTTGACCAAGCATTGCTGGGAACTAGACCTTGCAACAAATGGATTTGTAATGATTTTTCACAATAGTACATGTGTTGCAGGGTTTGCTCCCAGTAGTGCTTAGGAAAATCTGCATGTTCATCACTTGTTCATCATAGTATTGCTTAGGCAAATCTAAATTTTCATCACCTGCGCATATAAGAGTTGATCAAAGAAGGTATATGCACAGGTGACAAACATGCAGATTTGTCGACCAAGCATTACTGGGAGCTAGACCCTGCAACAAATGGACTTGTGATGATTTTTCACAATAGTACATGTTTTATAGGGTAAGCTCCCAGTAGTGCTTACACAAATCTACATGTTCATCAGCTATGTATATGAAGTGGCTCTAATGGCAGATACAGTCATTGAACAACCATTTTGTCAACTCTAATTTTCTCAACAAAGAGGGACATTTATCATAGCCATAGAAACATGATTATTTTAAAATGGAATACACCAAGGAGTACCATCATAAATATTGACCATTTACAATCATGAACAGTAAACCTAAATCAAATAGCTCATCTTTTTATCAGCATGTGTAGTCTCTATGTATATGAAAAATGAATGAAATATCAAGCTGAAATAAAACAGTGAACACAAATTCAATTCAAGGCCTAATTTATCAAGAGCAACAAACAATGCGGAACCCCATGACAACCAAAAAAAGAAACACGCTTTGTCAACAATGTTCAAAATCCTGTCACCAAGCACAGACATAGGAAATAAAAAAGATACAAAAGACAAAAAATAAGAAAAATCATTATGACTATAGAAAAATCATTAGGACTATAGAAAATAAAGTTCTAGAAATGGACGGTTCTGATGCTTTTCCATTACAACAATTGAGCATTCATCGTTCGGTGCTTCTTGGTGTATTCCATTTAAGTATGTCAAGCAAAAAGTATTGCATTTACATTTGACAAACATGCATATTTGACCAAGCATTACTGGGAACTAGACCTGGCAACAAATGGACTTGTGATGATTTTCACAATAGTACATGTGTTTCTGGGTCATCTCCCAGTAGTGCTTAGGAAAATATACATGTTCATCACCTATTCATTACAACAATTGAGCATTCATCATTTGGTACTTCTTGGTGTATTCCATTTAAGTATATCACAATACTGCTTAGGAAAATCTAAATTTTCATCACCTGTGCATATAAGAGTCGATCAAAGAAGGTATATGCATAGGTGAAAAATATGTAGATTTTACCAAGCATTACTAGGAACTAAACCCTACAACAAATGTAATTGTGATGATTTTTCACAATAGTACATGTGTTGCAGGGTAAGCTCGAAGTAGTGCTTAGGCAAATCTGCATGTTCATCACCTGTTTCTTTGAAAAGTTTCTAGATGCTGAGAAGAGGTATGAGTGGAGGCTAAAGAAGGGATATTTGTGAAGGTTTCATAGACCTATGTTACTTTTGTCCCACCTAAATTAGTAAAGAAGATATTCTGTAGAATTTTAGAGATCTAGCAAATCTTCACAAATATCCCTTCTAGCCTCCACTGAATATACGTCTTCTCAAAATCTAAAAAATTTGATCATTGATCTATTTGGTTTTGGTAGTTAGTTCTATGACTATTATGAAATATTTTTGGGTAGTTAGGTGGTTGCAGTCAGGTTTCTTTGAAGAGTTTGAGTCTATTTCAATGCGGGCTTTCCAAGGTTACAAACTAACAGGGACATTATAGACAGTTTGGTGCAAGGAGATAGAATGGTCACAAGAATGGATTGAGATGTTAATGAGTGTAAGATTTGAGTGTATTGGGATCTTTAGAGGTAAAACAAAAATTATTGCACAAACGTGTAAGTAAAACACAAGGCAATGATCTTACATCACTATTCACTCAAGAACACATTTCCATAAGCAATTTAATTCACTGTTGTAGTGATTGTACCCACGGGCAGAGATTTACTGTTGCAAGGATGATTTTTATTTATTGATTGGAATCATTAAAAATTTGGTCTCTTACACATCCCACCCTACTTCTCTCCTTCCACTCACGTGGATCTTAATATAAATAAACTCCTAACTCCCTAAAAACTGACTGTACCTAACTCCAAACTATCCCCAAACAGTTACAAAACTGACTATTATAACCAACAATCAAATGAGATGGTTTTAAAGTTGAACATAGAAAGGATAGCACATGGTGCACCTTATAGAGTATATGGAGTAAATAATTATCACTGGATTGATTCAATTCCATCATTCCATTAAACAATTTTCTTTTCTCATTTCTCTTTCCTGTCTCGATTTGGTATCAACCCATTAAACTTAAGAGTTGATCAATTTATCTTAGTTTTTAATGCATGAGAAATTTGTTTTATTGAGTTACCAAGAAGGAAAATCTAGGACAGTAAGCAAGTATATACTATATACTGTGTCTATTGAAAAAGATGAACTTAGTGATTAGATATAACACTAATAATGAAGAATTGTATATCATATTATAAAAAATTTAAGATTTCTTCCCATGACTTGCATTTTAATTTGTTACCAAGAAATCAAATTTAGAGTCAATAAGCTAGTATATACTATATACTGTAAAACTTGTTTTAATACATGGTCACCATTTTTATAGTGAGATGAACTCATAGGATCATACCTTATGATGTGTTTTCAGGTCTTTTCAGCAAAGATTGAAGTGAGATGCTAATTAATTCTTGCAAAGATGGTTAGAAATGTTTGGTTGAGTCATGGAACCTTATTAGAGTGCATGACAACTAAATTTCAAGAAGGCTTGTGTGTAGTCACACGTTTGTGTTATTGTGTGTGGTGATGAATATGGAATTAGATCACTGAATAGTTTATATATACATGTGACATCTTAAAATAAGCACATTTGCAATCACAAGCTCGTGTTGTTTTTGGTTTTGAGTACAAATTTAGATTACTAGAAAATTGATTCATAGTTTTACATATACATGCTTGAAAATGATGCTCTGTACATCCATAAAGTACACTAGGTTCACTAGTGTCCACATCACCACAACACAAAATTAGTTTGTGTTCCTAAATAATTCATGCCACTTGTATGGAATGTTGTTATTCTTCAATATTATCTTTATTGGATTTACCATGAGTTTTATATAATGGAAAAATTAGCTAAAAGAGAACTTTGTAACCAACAATGCTGCCCAAAATAGAGTATTTTCAAATAAGAAATATATCAAATAAGAACAACAAATAAGGGGTTGAGGAATCGAATCAGATGAAAAGGAAGAAAGGATAAACATCCATAACAATAGATATATAATATGTCACATATGTACCTCTAAACATTGCCAGTCGATAGCCTTCCAAAAACACAATGGTATGCAAATAATTACTTCAAACTTTTTACTAGAATGGTATAAATGTTGGATTGTTTATGCAAATAAATTATGTATTATATTATGGCTACATCATACTTAGAAGGAGATGATTCAATACTTGAATGCATTCCAATGGCTGTGATAGTAGTTTTTGATTTAATATCCACACTTATTAATTTAATACCTACAATCATTAATTTAATGTCTAATACTTTTCACAACATTGCACCAATAGTTGTAACAATTCCAATGCCGCTGCCATAAAAAACACTAACTATATTAATAATGCATTCAATGTCTATACAAAAAAAGGAAATATTAGAGAGCTTACTTTAACTTATGGGATCAATAAAATGCAAAGTGTAATGTTTTCATTTGGGGAATTTGTGAAAATTAAACAAACAACTAACACCTAATTTGTGCAAACACCCAATTTTTATCTCTTCATTTCCCAACATAAGAAATGTATGAAGAGTTTTTTTCATGTCATGGAGATGCCTAGAAGACTTTATGTGCTTCCACTTCATTTAACTTTCTAGAGCCAAAAGAAATTTTTCGGTTTTGAACTGGATATGAAAAGACCATATTTTTGCAAAGACAATATTTTTGGTATCTTGCATTTTAAATAGTATCCTATTCTATTCAATTGTTTCTACTTTAAAAGTATTTGATATATGGAAAAGAATATTCTTGTAACTTCAAATGAGGGTATAGTTATAGCAGGTAAATAAAAAATTTAACAACATTGGAAAAGGGCATCATGATTGTAAATCATGAAACATCAGACTAGAGGATAAAGAAAAGGAAAAGACAAATAATTACAAAAATTAAATAATTATAATAGTGCTCTATTTTTTTATAACGGAGGATGCTCTATTTTTTCTAGATTGGGAGATAAAAGAATTCATTCCAGGTAAATTTTATAAGAATGTGTGACTAATATTTCATCCAATGCTAAAAAATGCATGTCTTCTAGTGACACAGATTAGGCCTGGGTTGTAGACCGTTGGTTTTTGTTCCATCAGTATTATGAAACTTGATATGAAAAAAAATATAATTACATCAAATATATTATACTTAATTTGGGAGTACCTAAAAACTAGAACCCTCTCTTTTGTGTAGAGATTTAGCATTTTTTTTAGATTCCTTTGTTTCTCCTGGTCTTTATCTGACAAAAATTCAAATATAACTCCAAAATTTATCATAGTCAACATCACACACCTGACCACTTCTGCATAGTTGTTTTGGAGTTAGAACATAAATTTTAGGGTTGCACCACTTTTGAAATCCAACTTAAAATGTAGTATTGAAAATACTTAGGCTATATTCATATACGGTCTACATGCACCAAAAAACTATGTCTACATGTTTGATTGGCATCTTAATAATAAGATTTAGGGTGTCCTTGAGATATTCAACACAGGTGCAGGTATGGAATTCAAGCATGGAAACCTATTGATTAATTATACATGTAATGCAATAAGGGTTGCTAATTTGATTGAAGAATTTACAACCCTTGTCTCTTACACATCCCACCCTACTTATCTCCTTCCACTCACGTGGATCTTAATACAAATAAACTTCTAACTCCCCAAAAACTGACTGTACCTAACTCCAAACTATCCCCAAACAGTCACAAAACTGACTGTTATAACCAACAATCAAATGAGATGGTTTGCAAGATGAACATAGAAAGGATAGCACATGGTACACCTTATAGAGTATTAGTCATTAGTCATTATGTTTTCGAGTTGACAACATTAGTTGTCAACTTGACAACAATTTTTTATTATATTTTGTGGTTACAGTTGGTTCGGGACTGTTAGATAGTTAGAAGTTGGTTGCAATCAGTTTTTGTAGAAGTTTGAGTCTATTTTGTATTGGATCCACGTGAGTGAATCATAGATGGGAGTGTGGGTGTGTAAGGATCCCATTTTGTAATCATTTTAAACAATAAAATAATAAAATAATAAAACAATTATTTTAAACAATAAAACAATCATTTTTCCTTGCAACAGAGACTCTGTCATGGGCACAGTCAACATGACAGGGAGTTAAATTGTGTGAATAGAACGTGGTTTAATTGGATGTTGATGTAAGGTCACAGATTTGTGTTTTATTTACACTTTCTTATAGTTATTAAATATAGGGCAAGAGAATTGTTGACCAAAGCTCTACAAGAAATGTGTGGCCATGTTGGTTAAGGTTCACGGGTCTGCAAATGAGGGATGTGTTGAAAGCATTTGGGATTTTGAAACCAATGAAATTCATAGGTATAAAATCAGATTTGTTAGCATGGTAATTTAAGCATTTTGGATGTGTGGAACTTGAAATTTAAAAGCCATATCGTTTCTTTAAAATATATTTCTTGCCATTTGTTGTTTTTTCCATGATTGTAACATGAAGTATGATGAGAGTTACAAAATTTTAAGTAATTGGGCTTGAATGGAAAATATTCTTCCCAAATTACCTCTCTATTGACAGATACATTAGGTTTGATCATTCTAATTGGGATTTAAGACAATGGTCCTAAAAGCTTTAGAAGCTAATGACAACCACCTCTTCTCCGGGATTTAGCAAGTTGGATATATATTTGGTTTTGAGATTTATTTAGCTTATGAAGGTAAGACTCCTTTTGTGTCAACCAAGTAATATGTAGTCTACTTGTTGTGAGTGCACCTTATCTTGATGTCAACTAGTTGTCTTTAAAAGGTGAGTTGGTGATGGTATGACAAGGATGGACTGCATGTACCTCCTATTTTGAATGTAATTTCTCACATACTTTTGAGTTTTGCTAATGCCAAAGAATTTTTTTCCTTCTAATTGAGCTAGAAGCAAGCTAAAGGTGGAAAGCATTTGCATTATTTTCTCGTAGGATAGTATATAAGTTTCAAATAATTGGATTTTGTGTATGGCAATTTTTTTCTTGAACCATAGCTGGTCAGATAAGTGTAGTGGGACATTAATGTCTTGTGTTTTAGTGAAAGTTAGATTCATTATGTGTCTTGTATTACTTAAGTACTACTCATTTTCCTTTAGTGTCAAGGAGAATTGCCTCAGTAGTGTTATGTATCTATGTTAAGTGCTTTACCAGAGAGTAGCCATGTCTTGCTCCTTTGATTTTTGTAGTATGGAATTAGAGAGGGTGATGACTTCATATATTTTAACGTGCATAAACTTTTATTAGACATCATAAGGTTAATTGGTGACAGAGAAATGTGATGGTTTGTAATTTAGAAAATTACATCCACAGTTTTTCTTTTCAATGATATATACATCATACATGCATGGGGATTTTATTGTAGGGATGAGGGTTACCATCATGGAATGGAAAATACATAATCATTGAAATAGTAGGTTGACTTCCATAGGTGGACAGAAAATGAAATTCTTGGAAACTGGTTTCTATGGATAAATGGAAGGCATGGACTGACAATTAACATTTGTGTGTGCTTGAGAGGTTATTGATAAGCGCTGATATAACCAAAGCTTCTGGTTGGAATTTTTGAACTGATTAGGGAAAGAAAATTTAATGAATAATAATTAAAACTTTTGTGCATTTTCAAGCATCAATGTGGATCTCAAAGTGTCTAACTTAGTAGGGTATGTGCCTTTTTGAGAAAAGATTTTGTATGAGCTTTTTGACTATATACTATTATTACCTAAATGAGCTTATAAACAACCCATCTCAAAGGTTATCATCCAAGAATGTTCTATTTGGTAAAAACTTTGGTTGCTAGGAATTTGTAAATATGGAGGTGTCTTTGGATTAAGAAAAATTGGCTACTAGAAAATTGCATGAATGGGCCTACAATGTGGATATTATCCAAGAATGTTATGTTTGGTAAAAACTTTGGCTACTAAGAATTCATAAAAATGGTGTATTTGGATAAAAAAATTGGCTGCTAGAAAATTGCATGAATGGGCCTATAATGTGGATATAGTGGATAAATTTTTATAACTTTTTAGTTATTGCTATTTATTTTTGGATATGCTAGAATGACATGTGTAGGGGGTTTACTTCAAACAATAATATGTTTGTGTGTGTGTGTGAAAATGTGAGTAAATAAAAATTATCAAAATTCTAAGTTAACAATCTAAACTACACAAATGCACACAAACACTCAAGATAAGATGCTAAAATGAGTCAAATTAGAAAGCGAAGAAAGCAATAAACGTAAACTCCAAAGTCTCCTTTGTTGAGGATGTTTCCTTCAATTTGGTAGTTTGTTATGTGTTTATCTACAGATTCCAATATTATCTACGTTATAACCCTATCCGTGTGTGGGGTTGGATGGGGGGCTAATATGCTAGTCATATTGAACCCTAATATGATTGCTAGAATAGAGGTGGTATCGATATCATGGTCACCCAGTGTAACCTTCGTATCAACGTATCCAATATCAAGAATGTAGCTCGGTGATGTGTCAATAGAGACCATGTCTTCTATGTGGTGCATTACCTAGATCCACTAGCATTGGAATGAACGGCCCACTCCATCTTCCAGCTACCCACCCTGATAAGTACCTCTAACCATTAGGGTATAGTTTCGTTCAGTACCTTAGATGGACAAATAGCTGTGTGCTCACTATTTTTCCTTGTAGTATGTGCTTTAAAATTAAATATAGGGCAAGAGAATTTTTTACCAAAGCTCTACAAGAAATGTGTGGCCATGTCGGTCAAGGTGCAGGTCTGCAAATGAGTGCAAAATTTCAAAGCACATGAACAAGAATAGTTTTATAGAGTATCTCATGGATATTTCAAAGAGTGGAGTGAAATGAAAAAGAATAGTTTTATAGAGTATCCACATAAATCCAAATTTGGTAGAAATGCCCTTATAGGTGGGTAGGTGTTGATGCCATCCTTCTGGCCTCCTTCAGCTCTGCAGAATCTTAAGATGTGCAGGTGTCGATGCCATCCTTCTGGCCTCCTTCACCTCTGCACAATAACAAATGAAATTTAATGAAAACACTCTCCCTCCTTCACCTCTGCGCAATAACAAAATGAAATATAATGAAAATGCCCTTTTTTTCAAGTTATATGCCTATGTTGGTCGAAATTGCGACCAACACAGGAATGGATTTGAATAGTGGTAAAAATGGGTTCACCACTATGAATAGAGATTGAGTATGGATAGGGGATGAAATATATGTAATGGAAAATGTTATGGACATATAAACTAGATAAAATAGAAATACTTATCTTGAAAGAAGGCTGATGAAGAAATCATTGTTTTCTGATGTCTGTGCACAGTTTCAGGAAATTCTGCAACCTACTCCGGACTGGAAATGCCAAGACAGAGAAAACCCAAAAAACTTTTATCCTTTTGAGGTCAGGTCAACTCTGACCCAGATAGCGGGGCAAGGTCTTACCCCAAGGCACAATCCTACCCCCCACTAAAGGTCATCCCTGACCTGAAACAACTCCGATGGAAATTCTATTCACATATCTTGGAAGTTCACTGAAAAGGGTATCCAGATCTATACTTCAATTCATTGTCTTGTACCTATACCTGCAAGAAAAATGGTTTTTTTGTTTGGATGAGGGGTTTTCCATAGTCAAACCTCGGTTTGGAATCAACCTTAATCATGGAATTGAAATAGGGAATGCTAGCAAGTAGTAGAAGTAGATCTAACAACGAAGCTATGAAATTCAATAGATATGCAATTGTATTTCAAATGTAAATAAGTATATTGATATGAAAGCTTGAACATAACATTAACAAATGTAAATCAAAACCTCCATGATTGCATGCTTGGAATCCACCTTGAGGGAAGAGTGAATGAATCTTGAAGATGAACAAAGGATCTTGAAGGAAGATCACACCACCATGATGGCTAGATCTAGGGTTTCGAATGATGAATCTTGAATGCTTGAACCAAATCCCTTCAAAGGCATAAATGCTTGAATCCTTGATCTTCAATGGAGAACTTGAATGGAGAAGAAGACTTGAATGCTTCCTTGAGAATTCTTGATGGAATGTTTGCTTGATCTTGCTTGAGAGCTTGAGAGATTGATGGATGAGATGGATAAAATGAGAGAGGAAGGCTTCCTTTTATAGTGATCCAGGGAAAAAACTTCTAGAGAAGGCCGAAATTAGAGAATTAAATCCCAATTAATCTTAACCCCTAGAAATGGACCTAGATTAAATGCAATTTAAGAGTTTACCATTTTGAAACCCGAAACAGCCGACCCGAAGGTGGGAAAATAAAACTTTCTAAAACCTGACATCCCAAAATTGAAATTTGGACCTGGGGTCAGGGATGAGGTAGTCTCTACCCTAGGTCAGGGTTGAGGTCATCCTTAACCTAGGTCAGGGTCTAGGTCATCCTTGACCCAAAAATTCAAAGTCTTCAATTTCTGAGAGAAAGTTTGTCAAAAAGAGGCTAGAAATAGGGAGAGAGAAGCAGAACATGGGGGACATAGCTAGATCTATGAAAAGACCCAATCAAGGTGCTTGACATGACCCCAGACCACTTACTTGGAGGGATAAACACTCTTAACATGGAAGTGCTTCCATTTTAAGATGATACATTAAGCCCCCACTTTAGCAAGAGTATGGACTCAATGCAAACTCTTGGTAAAGGAGAAGAAAGAAAATATCTGATTGGATTCACAATGAGATAAAATAACACTTAGCTAAGGATAGAAGCCCCCAAGCTAAGGATTCTAACTCAACATACACGCACAAGGGTGCGAAAAGAAAACCCAAAAACAACACAAAAGAGGGGTTAGTACAAACAAACCCAAATCAATTAGCATAAGAAACCTTGCTAAGAAATATTTCTCATACTAATATCATATTTGGAAAGCTATCATAAAATCATAAATGATTATATAAGAAAGTCAAGAGAAACACTATAAATAACATAGCTTCATGATCGAGTCCTACTAGCATGAAAGCAAAAAGAAAGAAAGGAGAAAGTGATTACCTCACCTAGTAAGATGCCCACCTTTCTATGAATCACCCTGGGAGGGAGAGCCAAACATGTGGCCAAACCTGATAGTTCACCCATAAATTGTGCTTGCAATTTTAATGCATCTTCTGATAGCTTTTGAAATACCCATAGATCCACCTTCTTGTATCACTATGTATATGAAATGTGTGTCTCCTCGGGATTTAGAAACTTATGTGCGTTACCTTCGGAAGATTTAGCATATTGGAAATGCGTGTCTCTTTGGGATTTAGAAACTTATGTGCGTTACCTTCCAAGATTTAGCATATTGAAAATTGAAAAATGTGTGTCTCTTCAGGATTTAGCAACTTATGTGCGTTACCTTCCAAGATTTAGCATATTGAAAATTGAAAAATGCATGTCTCTTTAGGATTTAGCAACTTATGTGTGTTACTTTCCAAGATTTATCATATTGAAATAAATAAAAACTATAGTACAAGGGAGACCCTATATATGCCCCCCTCCTTATCATGGCAGTCTACTAGACAAGATAAGGAAGAGGAAGAGGATACCTACTTCACAATATAAGGAGATATCATGTTTACATCAATGTACACCATATTCTTAGCAAGGGATATTGACCCCTACATCCAAGAGTATAGATAATCATGAAAAGGATATGTCACTCATGGAAAAGGATCCTCAATGAAAAAGAGATCTTATAAACAAGACCCCCACCATAAAGGAGTGCTTTTAGATAAAATATCATCTTTCAAAGGTGGGAAAAAAATTCAATCATCAAGCCTCCTACAAAGAAGAGGAAAATGAATCTTCGAAATGAGGGAAACAACTCTAACACCAAAGCCAGGGTAAGTGTTTATAAAGAACATAATTTGAAAAATAAAGAAGATGTGATGACCTAGGACAACAACCTCTCATATAAAAAGGTTATCCATAGTCAAAACATCTGTCAATATGATGAAATAATATTGCAATTTAAATAAATACCACTAAGCTAAAGAAAGAAGTTCCCTAGACAAAGAGAAAGAAGGAAGAAGCTTTCCCCCCAGGGATGAAGGCAAGGGATACCTTTGCAAAACAAATGTATTAGAAAAGATATCTTGAATAGGATCTATGGATGATTATAAACATAATACAAAACCATAGAGAGATATGAGAGAAAGAATACCAATTAAGCCCAATTAAAAGCCTAATGGATCCTAGGAGACTGGATGGAAATACACCTCTTGCCCCCCAGTCCAGAGACAAGAGGAGATGAAATCTATATTATATCAGAATGAGGGGAATCCCCTATATCAAAATTATGAAGGAATTGTAAAACTGCACGAGAATGAGATATAATTCCTAAAGCAGCTCTTTCTCTAACATATCTCTTGAAATGCTTACAATCAACCAGTAAATGCATATTACTATAATGAAAAGGACATTTATACTTGGTTAAAGCATCTTTCGGTATAGGTTTAAAGATTTCCTTTTTGGAATTCATTAATTGAACATACACCTTCTTAGCTACATCTTGATGAGTATCAGGATTATCTATTTTAGGTGTAGGGAGAAGAATATGAAGAGGAGGATGATGATCAACATTACCTACCTTGACTTGAGATTGCGAACAACCAACATGATGAAAATCCTATTTAGTGGGTATATGAACCGGATACTTGATACCATGCTCATTAACTCCAAGCCCTAAACCTCTATAACCTTGTTTAGTTATCATATTATATCCTGTAGTGTACATATCATGTAAATCTTCTACAGGAGGTGATTGTTTATCATGCTCATGAGTAAAGTTTGTATACGGTGGAATAATAGGTTTTGAAGAAGTTTCTTTACCCTTTCCTTTAATATCATCATGAATCAGAGGAGAAGGTAAATCAAAGAAATCTTGCACATCTGCATCTTGAACTATAGCTTGAATCCCATCATAAGTACGGGAAGAACTAGGGATAGTAGATAGAGAATTAGGCATCGGATTAGGAATAGGAAGATTAGGAATTAAATTAGGAATGATAGGATTAGGATTAGGAATATGAGGAGATGGTGTATCATCTACCAAATTCTTCACATAATCCAAAAGAGTAATAAGGCTACCACATAAATGTTTAATGAAAGTCTTGAAAGTAGGAAGACCAGTATCAATCAATTTCACAAAAGCATAGGCAAGTGCAAAATAAAGGATCATCAACGTAATGAAGTGAATGATAATCTCTTAAACATCATAGGTATGGTAAAGAGATGCTAAAAGAAGGGTAATAAAGAACATGACCACACACCAAAGCATCTTAAGAATCTTCATAGTAAATGAAATGCAAGAAATGTTTTTGAATTTTATTGAATATATAGATTTTTTTGTATTTTTGAGTTAAAATGAAAGATCATAAAAGAAACCTAATCTTAATGCAAGAAGAGATTAAACCACAAATCTAACACAATAGGTCATCTAAATCCACAAAAGAAAAGGGGTAAGCTCATTGGGTTCACCAAAATGAATAGTGGTAAAAATGGGTTCACCACTATGAATAGAGATTGAGTATGGATAGGGGATGAAATATATGTAATGGAAAATGTTATGGACATATAAAATAGATGAAATAGAAATACTTATCTCAAAAGAAGGTTGATGAAGAAATCACTATTTTTTGATGTCTGTGCACAGTTTCAGGAAATTTTGCAACCTGCTCCGGACTGGAAATGTTGAGATAGAGAAAACCCATAAAAATTTTATCTTTTTGAGGTCAGGTCAACTTTGAACTAGATAGTGGGGCAAGGTCTTACCCTGGGGCATAATCCTAGCCCCCACTAAAGGTCATCCCTAAGCTAAAATAGCTCCGACGAAAATTCTATTTGCAGATCCTGGAAGTTCACCGAAAAGGGTATTCAGATATGTACTTTAATTTGTTGTTTTGTACCTGTACCTGCAAGAAAAATGGTTTTTTTGTTTGGATGAGGGGTTTGTCTTAGTCAAACCCCGATTTGGAATCAACCTTAATAATGGAATTGAAATAGGGAATGCTAGCAAGTAGTAGAAGTAGATCTAACAATGAAGCTATGAAATTCAATAGATATGCAATTGTATTTCAAATGTAAACAAGTATATTGATATGAAAGCTTGAACATAACATTAACAAATGTAAATCAAAACCTCCATGATTGCATGCTTGGAATCCACCTTGAGGGAAGAGTGAATGAATCTTGAAGATGAACAAAGGATCTTGAAGGAAGATCACACCACCATGATGGCTAGATCTAGGGTTTTGAATGATGAATCTTGAATGCGTGAACCAAATCCCCTCAAAGGAATGAATGCTTGAATCCTTGATCTTCAATGGAGAACTTGAATGGAGAAGAGGACTTGAATTCTTCCTTGAACATTCTTGATGGAATGCTTGCTTGATCTTGCTTGAGAGATTGATGGATGAGATGGATAAAATGAGAGAGGAAGGCTACCTTTTATAGTGATCTAGGGCACAAACTTCTAGAGAAGGCCGACATTGGAGAATTAAATCCCAATTAATATTAACCCCTAGAAATGGACTTAGATTAAATGAAATTTAATATTTTACCATTCTGAAACCCGAAACAGCCGACCCGGAGGTGGGAAAATAAAACTTTACGAAACCTGACATCCCGAAAGTTTTGGAAACTAAAATTTGGACCTAGGGTCAGGGAAGAGGTAGTCTCTGCCCTAGGTTAGGGTCAAGGTCATCCTTGACCTAGGTTAGGGTTTAGGTCATCCTTGACCCAGAAAGTCAAAGTCTTCAATTTCTCAGAGAAAGTATGTCAGAAAGAGGCTGGAAACAGGGAGAGAGAAATAGAACAGGGGACACAACTAGATCCATGCAAAGACCCAATCAAGGTGCTTGACATGACCCCAAACCACTTAATCAGAGGGATAAATTCTCTTAACATGGAAGTGCTTCCATTTTGAGACGATAGAGGATTTAAAAAAAAAAAAATTCCTTCTATAAACCGGCCAAGCAAAACTGTTTTAATGCTTGGTCGTAAATGTGGGTCAAATGTACTAGTGTAAAATGCCTAAATTTGATAAATTAAAGATGGTTTGCCTTCAAGAAGAATCAAGACTAATATCTAGAGGATCAAATTTTAAAGAAGACCTTCAAATTTTATACTCCAATTCAAGAAAGAAAGATGATTTTAAAAGAAAATCTCAAGACAAAGGAGAAAGAAACTTTAGGAACAAAAGAAAGAGAGATTATCAAATCAAGAAAGAAGGGAAATCTCACAATAATGTATGGAGAGGGAGAGACTATCAAGACAAAAAAAAATTCAAAAGAGAGATCTCTCTAAGGTACAATGCTTTAAATGTGACAAGTTTGTTCACAAGGCAACAAATTGTCTTGAACGAAATAATCATCAAGCCTCTATTGCAGAAGTAAAAGAAACATAATTTGAATGCCTTGTCCTTTAGTCTTCACCTTGAGAGGGAGTTCAAATATGGGCCTTCATGAGCTTAAAATTCATGTTATAAACTCTTTCTAATTCTTTGTTAGATTTTAACATCACTTGTTGTAAATAAATAAAATATTACTTTCCATTGAGAATATGATTATTCGTTATGTTAAAGTAATGATCAAATTACTATGTGAGTATTTTGTTATACTAACATATTTGTAGGCTTTTGAACATTGAGGCTCTTACATATTTGAGCATTGAGGCTCTTGCATATTTGAGCATTGAGGCTCTTGATATTTGAGCGTTGAGGCTCTTGATATTTGAGCGTTGAGGCTCTTGAGTGTTGAGGCTCTTGCATATTTGAGCGTTGAGGCTCTTGCATATTTGAGCATTGAGGCTCTTGATATTTGAGCATTGAGGCTCCTGAGTGTTGAGGCTCTTGCATATTTGAGTGCTGAGGCTCTTGCATATTTGAGCATTGAAGCTCTTGACATTTGAGCATTGAGGCTCTTGGATATTAGAGAGTTGAGGCTCTTAGATAGAATTACCAATGAAGACTATCTTTCAGAGATCTTGTGGATGGAATCTCACATAAATAAAATCCACTAACATTATGTGATTGATATTGTTATTACCTTTTGTTCTATTGATGATATCTTTATATGATTTGAGATATTTTTTGATTACATAGATTTGAGATCTATTGTTATATTGATGATACCTTTTCTCTTACATAGAGTTGAGATATATTATTCTTATGTTGAGATCTATATGTGATTATTATGAGGATAATATCAATGATGCTTCTTACTTCTCTTTACATGTGAACAATGCTTACATTAAGTGTTATATTTGAATAACCTTACATCTTGTAGTAGATGATATTACAAAGGTTGGGACATCCTGAAGATGACTAATTATATTGATTACATCAGGTATGAATTTATTATAAATGCATTATGTTTTCTTTGATGGATCCATTAAGATCACTTAGATTGAAATCTATTGAGAACTATAATTCATATGTTAGAAGATCTAGTGATTACATTATGAGGTCAATGTTATTAATCTTTCCCTCAAGTCCAAGAGGGAGTGTTAATATATTGTGGCCTTGAGACAAAAATACTAACATTACAAATAATTATTAATATTATGTCTTGGAAAAGATTAAATAAATGTTGTAAGTATGCTTAGAGGGACAACTTGCATATCGGCTATAAGGGCTGACCTACATTAATTGAGGTAGTTGAATGAAATAATTATTAAATGTCAACTTGCATATGCAAGTCAGATGCCTTATAGGATTGCAATTACACCATCTTTAACCATACTTATAGGGGAATGGAGTGTGAAAGATAGGTATCATAAAAAACATAACATGACTGTCTAAATTTGCACCTTTAGTAGATATATAATTTAGATCATTATTACATAATTATCATAGCAGTTTCTTGGAAAATTTAGGAAGAAGGATAGCATACCTAAGTTCACACCTGTAGTAGACCTAAATACATACTTGGAGTAGACCTAAGTTCATATATTGTAGCAGACCTTAAAGAGAAAATTATGGGAGACTTAAAGAGGCAATTGGAGAAAAATAATAGCATTGGATTGAAGGCTTCTTCTTAAAATTTTCAAGTAGATTTCAAGCATCTAAACCGGGTATTATCTATCTTCTTTTCATCTGTATTTTTGAAAGGGCCTAAATCTTAGTTCTAAAAGATCATCTATGTTGGGATTATGGAAAGATAAGTACTGAGAGGGGAGGGGTGAATCAGTACCTTAAAAAATTTTCAAAACTAAAAATTTCCAAGTGTAGATCTCAATTAACCGACTTAATCCATTGTTGAAAATATACATTCAAGTAATTGAAAATATAATTTTCATGTAATCTAAACAATAAATCATTCATGAAATTTCATACTCATAACACAGATATTTTGGTGTCGCAGAAACCCTTGTAAGATGGTAAAAATTGCGGTGGGGATGACACCCACAAATCTTCACTACTGTAGTAACAAAGTATGTCGGTTAAGACTATAAATTATGATCGCTTCTGATGATCTTACCCTGTTAGAAGTAACAATTAGATCGACTAGATCTACCTGGTTAAAGGATTTTAACAACATAATACATGTGTGTACTCGGTTAAGAGATTTACATAAGAACGGTTAAGTTCACTTTGTTAAGAGCTTTCAATTCTGCTACAATGTTTAAAAGGTAACGATAAATGTATCTATAAATAGAAAATCTATTTTGCCTGATTCAAATCTATAATTTATCAAATAGATAGATATCACCTTCTAGTGATGAATGTGAACTTCTATTCCGCTTAGTAGCCTTGTGTGTGTTATGAAAAATTGAATGCTTCTACATAAACCCTTTGTCAAAAACCCTTTGTCTGATCTCCTAATGTCCTTAAGGTGTCTACTCCTTCATGATACTTATTCATAATGACATCTTTAGAACTTTTATATCAAAGTATCTTGACCTAATTAGGGTTTACAATATCTTAGAAAACCTAAGATTAACGGTGTAACAAAATAACCTAGATCTAACATTACATAGGAATCATCAACAATTAAATGATTACATCCATATTTAATTCTGTCTCAATCTTGGTGAAGCATTTCCTGATTGATGTGAACCATTTGCATAGATGTTTGTGCCATTTCAGATTACTATGTTATTTCCTTCTTTTCTCGGTAATCATTGCATTTTTCATTCGGTAAATTACTGGTGCTCGATTCATATGAATGCTCAGTGATCACTAGCTCGGTACTAGGTAACTGTTGTGTGTGTGAAAATTGTACGTGATCTGTAAACACAACACTCAGTAAAATATTAGAGGTTAGTGATAATGAAAATCGTGCAAAATTGAAATCTAATCTAACCAAGTGATTTACTACCTTCTAGTAGGTGCGAGATTAATGTTCTCAGATTGTAATTGAGATCAGTGACCTAGACGACACCTAAATGAAGGATTTGAATGCAAAAGATGGATATGAAATTGAATGCAATTAATCTATATTTTTTATATTTTCTATGCAATAAGAATGATAAAAACTGATATGAATCTATGAATGCTATTGAAAACTGATATGAAATGAATGCTAAATGATCTAACAATGATATGAAAACTATGAAATTCTATGCTAAGATATAAAAACTATGCAATTGAAATTGATCTCACAAAGCTTTGAATTCGCAAGTTGATTCTTTCAAGCTCCAATTGTGCAAATTCTCCAAATCTGATATGCTATGATTCCTGTAGAGTAAGTTTGCAATTTGCGAGATGAATTATGAAGAGCTGAGCATTATTTTTATAGAAATCCAAGGCTTTGGAGGTGCATGAAAAAAAGCCATAAATCACTCAAATAACTCAGGTTGATTTTTGAGTTATTTTTAAATAAAAGATAATTAACTCACAAAAACATGCAAAAGCTAAGCTTTAACTCAAAATAGAGTTTAGCTTTAATTGATAATTGATAGTTGTTTGCTTTTATGATTGTGCATGTTTTATTTATGAATTAATTTAATAATAAAGTGATTTATTTCCAACTTAACTGCTTTTAAAAATAAAATAATTGATTTATGGGTTAATCAATTATTTAATCAAATTTTTATTAAAAACTATATTATTAAATAATGACAACTTGCTTTAATTAATTAAATAAAAATTTAATCAATTATTCATAGGATATTTGGATTTATTGTCAAAATTAAATAATACAATTAATAATAGATAGAATTAAATTTAATTACACAATTAAGTGGCAAGATATTAAATCTAATTAATTAAATATGAAAATATTTAATTAATCAAACTTTAGGATAAATGTGATTTATTGCCAAATAATTATAAAATTAAAGATAATTATGATGATTAGGAATATTACTAAGAATATTCCCCGATGCAGAATTTAAGATAATCAATTATGATTCGATGATGTTTAGATGTGCCTTAGATTAGGACTTTGATGTCGATTTCATTCGAATTGAAGATGTAGGAGATTAATGAACTTATAGCCCATTTTTGGGGTATTACATTTTGCCCCTCTTTGAATTACTGTGCGAAGCGCAGTGGTTCAAAGACAGTCTGTGTTTGATAAAGATATGAAACTGATTCAAAAGATAAACTGATCTCAAGATAGAAACCGATTGAAAGATATTGAGATAGGAGTTGATTGATATTGAATTTGATATGAAGATAATAGGTCCTGAATGACCAAAGATAATGTTCACTATAACAGAAAATGAACCTATGATTGCAAAAAAGTGTCCAAAATGCCTAATTCCAAACCTTAGGATTGAAAAGAAGTGAGTGACCCGTTCTAGACTCGATTGTCTTAGCAGACTTAGCATGTATCACATCCAAACCCTTCAGTTTCCAAAGAACCAAGGAAAGAACACTATGATCTGATGGTTGCAAAAACTGATACCGATTACAAGATTAAGAGAGTACCAGATTGATATGGATCGATGAATCTGATATGCCCCAAGTGATGATAGATTTGCCCCGAGCGATGAGGACTTTTGATGAATCAGCGACTAGACATGATTGTTGTCTTGATCACTGATGAAAGATATTGATAGACTTGATCGATAGAATTTTGATTTACAAACTTTGAATTGATGTGCAATACCATGCCCCCTTCGGAATTAAAATTGAAATCTGACAAGAAAAGTTAGCGTTGAGAGCTCAGAAGCATGTTAATTGATTTGACAAGTGGTTAAACACATTCGAGAATGCATTCTACATCGTTTAGAGGTCCTGGAGACCAAGGTTGACTAGGTTTGACCATGAGTTGACCATGGTTGACCAAGTTGAAATTTTGATAGTTTGATGGAAGATAATCAATTAAGTTGAATACTAGATTTCTGTGATGATTGAAAGTTGATTATGCAAGTAGTTAATAATATGAATGATCTCATATTTGAATTTTGATCCCGAAAAAGGATTCTACTTGCTGTTTCATTGGAGGAACCTTCGTGTGAGATTCAGTTCTTGTTAGACTTGAAGATGCAATTTGAAGAATCATTTAAGCATTGAAGTTCGTTTAGCCATTGTGAGATCATGCAACATGCAAAATGCAAAGAGACATGCAAAATGAAATGCAACCTAAGACCGAGGACCTAGTCACTGATCATATGTCGATTTGTTATCATCATTAAACTTTTAGGTAACCGAATAAATCAATATAATGCCCACTAGCCATGAAACCATAGAAATATGAATATCAATTTGTATGCGCAAGAATCAATACAACACCCACTGGTTATACAACCATGGACATATGAATATTGATTTGTTTTCAGAATGTTGGATTAGATATAAGCACCAAGGCACAAACGCCAGGATGACCTGAATATCATGTCCATTTTGATATAGCAATTTGTATAAGCATCAAAACATAAACGTCGTGATGACCTAAATATGCCTTGCATGACAAACACGTCAAACAGCTAAGAGATCATTCTAAATCCCATGCGAATTACCCGTAGTGACCCTTTATCATTCACATCCTTAGGCAAGATCACGTTCCACAATAGGAGAAAGAACTTACTCAAAAAGACAATAGTTAGATCAAACTTCCTTGAATTGTCTGGGTATTAATGGTCGAGGTACGCATGGCCATCCAATTTGAGATAGAGGCTCTTATAGTCAGACACCATTTCAATCCGGAATTTCCAAAGTTGTTAGATTTTCACATACAAGCAGAAGACAAAGAAAAGATTATGCCCCCAGTCATCACTCTCTAAATCCTATAAAGGACATCATCAAAGAGCTCGAAGGGACACAATATGCAAAAATCTCAATGCAAATTAGTAAGCATATAAGGAGATAAAAGCATGAAAAGCACAGATTATTTTTAGTTGAGTTTTGATGCTTGATTGCGTTGTTGTAAATGCAAAATCCTTTCTAGAGACAAGACAAACTTGACTGACTCAAATGAAGCTTCAAAGGACTCTGACTGGATATGATATGTCTAAGATACACTGGAGGCCATAGGATATGACATTGATTGCCCCCAAGTTGAACATTGATAGGATACAGACACTTGAGCCGATTGGTGTACAGACTGACTTATTGAAAACTGAAAATGCAGAAACAAACTGGGAGATATGTACAAACTAAAGCTTGACTGAAAGCTGGGAAAGACCAAGATTGTGGTGATAGATGGAGCGTTTTGAACAAGTGGCACCCGTTTGTCAGGTTTTCACCATCTTGGTAGAGATTCTATTTTTGCTACCAAGGCGCCTATTTCCAGGTTTTCACCAAGGCACTTTTTCTGATACTGATTCTGATACTAAGTGTGTGTCTAGAGATTCTATTTTGAATACCAGAAATGTGTGTGTGAAAATTGTACCTGATCTGTAGACACAACACTTAGTAAAACATTAGAGTTAGTGATAATCAAAATCGTGCAAAATTGAAAACTATCTAACCAAGCGATTTACTGCCTTCTAGTAGGTGCGAGATTAATGTTCTCGGATTGTAATCAAGATCAGTGACCTAGACGACACCTAAATGAAGGATTTGAATGCAATTGGTCTAGATATGATATATGAATGAAATTATTCTATTTTTTTGGTATTTTCTATGCAATAAGAATGATAAACTGATATGCTATGAATGCTATTGAAAATTGATATGAAATGAATGCTAAATGATCTAACAATGAAGATTCTAAAAATGATATGAAAACTATGAAATTCTATGCTAAGATATAAAAACTATGCAATTGAAATTGATCTCACAAAGCTTTGAATTCGCAAGTTGATTCCTCAGCTTCCAATTCTCCAACGTGATTGTGCAAAATATGAGATGCTTTGAGATGAGCTGAGGCTTGTTTTATAGAAATCCAGGGCTTTGGAGGTGCATGGATAAAAGCCATAAATCACTCAAATAACTCAAGTTGATTTTTGAGTTATTTTTAAATAACAAATAATTAAGTCACAAAAATATGCAAAAGCTAAGCTTTAACTCAAAATAGAGTTTAGCTTTAATTGATAATTGACAGTTGTCTGCTTTTATGATTGTGCATGTTTTATTTATGAATTAATTTAATAAATAAAGTGATTTATTTCCAAGTTAACTGCTTTTTGAAATAAAATAATTAATTTATGGATTAATTAACTATTTTACCAAACTTTTATTAAAAATTATATTATTAAATAATGACAACTTGCTTTAATTAATTAAATAAGAATTTAATCAATTATTCATATGATATTAGATTTATTGTCAAAATTAAATAATACAATTAATAATAGATAGAATTAAATTTAATTAAACAATTAAGTGGCAAATATTAAATCTAATTAATTAAATATGCAAAATATTCAATTAATCAAACTTTAGGATAAATGTGATTTATTGCCAAATAATTATAAAATTAAAGATAATTATGATGATTAGGAATATTGCTAGGAATATTCCCTGATGTAGAATTTAAGATAATCAATTAGATTTGATGATGTTTAGATGTGCCTTAGGTTAGGACTTCGATGTCGATTTTGTTCGATTTGTCGATGTATGAGGTTAATGAACTTATAGCCCATTTTTGGGGTATTACATTTTGCCCCTCTTTGAATTATTGTGCGAAGCGCAGTGGTTCAAAGATAGTCTGTGTTTGATAAAGATATGAAACTGGTTCAAAAGATAAACTGATCTCAAGATAGAAACCGATTGAGAGATATTGAGATAGGAGGTCCTGAATGACCAGAGATAATGTTTACTATAGCAGCAATGAACTGATGATTGCAAAAAAGTGTCAAAATACCTGATTCTGAACCTTAGGATTGATAAGAAGTGAGTGACCCATTCTAGACTTGATTGTCTTAGCAGAACTAGCAGGTATCACATCTAAATCCCTCAGTTGCCGAAGAACCAAGGAAAGAACACTATGATCCGATGGTTGCAAAAACTGATACAGTTTACAAGATTAGGAGAATACCAGATTGATATGGATCTTGATGAATCTGATATGCCCCAAGTGATGATAGATTTGCCCCAACCGATGAGGACTTTTGATGAATCAGCAACTAGACGTGATTGTTTGTCTTGATTACTGAGGAAGATATGATTTCCATAAAGATATGATTTCAAATTTGATTACAGACTTTGAATGATGTGTAATACCATGCCCCCTTTGGGATTAAAATTGAAATCTGACAAGAGAAGTCAGTGTTAAATGGTTTAGAAGCATGTAAATTGATTTGAGAAGTGGTTAAACACGTCTGAGAACGCATTCTGCATCATTTGGAAGGTCCCAAAAGACCAAGTTTGAAATGTGTGTGTGAAAATTGTACCTGATCTGTAGACACAACACTCAGTAAAACATTAGAGGTTAGCAAAAATTGAAATCGTGCAAAATTAAAATCTAATCTAACCAAGCGATTTACTGCCTTCTAGTAGGTGTGAGATTAATGTTCTCAGATTGTAATCAAGATCAGTGACCTAGACGACACCTAAATGAAGGATTTGAATGCAAAAGATGGATATGAAATTGAATGTAATTAATCTATATTTTTGATATTTTCTATGCAATAAGAATGATAAAAACTGATATGAATCTATGAATGCTATTGAAAACTGATATGAAATGAATGCTAAATGATCTAACAATGAAGATTCTAACAATGATATGAAAACTATGAAATTCTATGCTAAGATATAAAAGCTATGCAATTGAAATTGATCTCACAAAGCTTTGAATTCGCAAGTTGATTCTTTCAAGCTCCAATTGTGCAAATTCTCCAAATCTGATATGCTATGATTCCTGTAGAGTAAGTTTGCAATTTGCGAGATGAATTATGAAGAGTTGAGCATTGTTTTTATAGAAATCCAAGGCTTTGGAGATGCATGAAAAAAAGCCATAAATCACTCAAATAACTCAAGTTGATTTTTGAGTTATCTGATAATAACGGATAATTAAGTCACAAAAACATACAAAAGCTAAGCTTTAACTCAAAATAGAGTTTAGCTTTAATTGATAATTGACAGTTGTCTGCTTTTATGATTGTGCATGTTTTATTTATGAATTAATTTAATAATAAAGTGATTTATTTCCAACTTAACTGCTTTTAAAAATAAAATAATTGATTTATGGGTTAATCAATTATTTAATCAAACTTTTATTAAAAACTATATTATTAAATAATGACAATTTTCTTTAATTAATTAAATAAGAATTTAATCAATTATTCATATGATATTAGATTTATTGTCAAAATTAAATAATACAATTAATAATAGATAGAATTAAATTTAATTACACAATTAAGTGGCAAATATTAAATCTAATTAATTAAATATGAAAATATTCAATTAATCAAACTTTAGGATAAATGTGATTTATTGCCAAATAATTATAAAATTAAAGATAATTATGATGATTAGGAATATTGCTAGGAATATTCCTTGATGCAGAATTTAAGATAATCAATTAGATTTGATGATGTTTAGATGTGCCTTAGGTTAGGACTTCGATGTCGATTTTGTTCAATTTGTTGATGTAGGAGGTTAATGAACTTATAGCCCATTTTTGGGGTATTACATTTTGCCCCTCTTTGAATTACTGTGCGAAGCGCAGTGGTTCAAAGATAGTCTGTGTTTGATAGAGATATGAAACTGATGTTTGAAATTGATAATTGATATGAGATAGAAGCTGATTGATATTGAATTGATATGGAGATAATAGGTCCTAAATGACCAAAGATAATGTTCACTGTAGCAGCAAATAAACCTATGATTGCGAAAAAGTGTCAAAATGCCTGATTCTGAACCTTAGGATTGATAAGAAGTGAGTGACCCGTTCTAGACTCGATTGTCTTAGCAGAACTAGTAGGTATCACATCCGAACCCTTCAGTTGCCGAAGAACCAAGGAAAGAACACTATGATCTGATGGTTGCAAAAACTGATACGGATTACAAAATTAGGAGAATACCAGATTGATATGGATCGATGAATCTGATATGCCCCAAGTGATGATAGATTTGCCCCGAGTGATGAGGACTTTTGATGAATCAGCGACTAGACGTGATTGTTTGTCTTGATCACTGATGAAAGATATTAATAGACTTGACCGATAGAATTTGATTTACAGACTTTGAATGATGTGTAATACGATGCCCCCTTCAGGATTAAAATTGAAATCTGACAAGAAAAATCAGCGTTATAATTTTGAAGCATGTTAATTGATTTGAGAAGTGTGGTGAAACACATTCAAGAACACATTCTGCATCGTTGGAAGGTCCCAAAAGACCAAGTTTGACTAGGTTTGACCATGAGTTGACCATGGTTGACCAAGTTGAAATTTTGATAGTTTGATGTAAGATAATCAGTTAAGTTGAATACTAGATTTCTGTGATGATTGAAGGTTGATTATGCAAGTAATTAATAATATGAATGATCTCAGATTTGAATTTTGATCCCGAAAAAGGATTCTACTTGCTATTTCATTGGAGGAACCTTCGTGTGAGATTCAGCTCTTGTTAGACTTGAAGATGCGATTTGAAGAATCATTTAAGCATTGAAGTTCATTTAATCATTGTGAGATCAAGCAAACATGCAAAATGCAATGAGACATGCAAAATGAAATGCAACCTAAGACCTAGGACCTAGTCACTGATCATGTGTCGATTTGTTATCATCATTGAACTTTTAGGTAACCGGATAAATCAATACAATGCCCACTAGCCATGAAACCATAGACATATGAATATCAATTTGTATGCGCAAGAATCAATACAACACCCACCAGTGAATAACCATGGATATATGAATATTGATTTTATTTTCAGAATGTCGGATTAGATATAAGCATCAAGGCACAAATGCTAGGATGACCTGAATATCATGTCCATTTTAATATAGCACTTTGTACAAGCATCAAAACATACACGTCATGATGACCTGAGTACGCCTTGCATGGCAAACACATCAAACAGTCAAGAGATCATTCTAAATCCAATGTGAATTACCCGTGGTGACCCTTTATTGTTCACCTCCTTAGGCAAGATCGCGTTTCACAGTAGGAGAAAAAATTTACTTCAAAAAGATAATAGTTAGATCAAACGTCCTTGAATTTTCTGGGTATCAATGGTCGAGGTACGCATGGCCATCCAATTCGAGATAGAGGCTCTTACAGTCGGACACCATTTCAATCTAGAATTTCCAAAGTTATTAGATTTCACATACGAGCAGAAAACAAAGAAAAGATTATGCCCCCAGTCATCACTCTCTAAATCCTATAAAGGACATCATCAAAGAGCTCGAAGGGACACAATATGCAAAATCTCAATGTGAATCAGTAAGCATACAAGGAGATAAAAGCATGAAGCACAGATTGTTTTCAGTTTGAGTTTGATGTTTGATTGCATTGTTATAGATGTGTAAATTTAATTCTATCTATTATTAATTGTATTATTTAATTTTCACACACACATAAGTTCATAAATGTAATACCCCAAAAATGAGATGCAAATTCACACACTGATTCAAAGGCATGGTATTAAATACATGGTATTTGGGGGCATGGTATTGCACATCATTCAAAGTCTGTCGATCAAATCTATCAATATCTTTCATCAGTGATCAAGACAAACAATCACGTCTAGTCACTGATTCATCAAAAGTCCTCATTGCTTGGGGCAACTCTATCATCACTTGGGGCATATCAGATTCATCGATCCATATCAATCTGGTATTCTCTTAATCTTGTAATCTGTATCAGTTTTTGCAACCATCAGATCATAGTGTTATTTCCTTGGTTCTTCAGCAACTGAAGGGTTTGGATGTGATACCTGCTAGTTCTGCTAAGACAATCGAGTCTAGAATGGGTCACTCAATTCTTTGCAATCCTAAGGTTTGGAATCAGGTGTTTTGACACTTTTTCGCAATCCGCAGTTCATTTTCTGCTACAGTGAACATTATCTTTGGTCATTCAAGACCTATTATCTCCATATCAATTCAATATCAATCAGCTTCTATCTCATATCAATTATCAATTTCAAACATCAGTTTCATATCTCTATCAAACATAGACTATCTTTGAACCATTGCGCTTTACACAGTAATTCAAAGAGGGGCAAAATGTAATACCCCAAAAATAGGCTATATGTTCATTAACCTCCTACATCGACAAATCGAACAAAATTGACATCGAAGTCCTAACCTAAGGCACATCTAAACATCATCGAATCATAATTGATTATCTTAAATTCTGCATCGAAAAATATTCCTAGTAATATTCCTAATCATCATAATTATCTTTAATTTTATAATTATTTGGCAATAAATCACATTTATCCTAAGCTTGATTAATTGAATATTTTTATATTTAATTAATTAGATTTAATATCTTGCCACTTAATTGTGTAATTAAATTTAATTCTATCTATTATTAATTGTATTATTTAATTTTGACAATAAATCCAAATATCCTATGAATAATTGATTAAATTCTTATTTAATTAATTAAAGCAAATTTTCATTATTTAATAATATAGTTTTTAATAAAAGTTTGATTAAATAATTGATTAACCCATAAATCAATTGTTTTATTTTTAAAAATCAGTTAAGTTGGAAATAAATCACTTTATTATTAAATTAATTCATAAATAAAACATGCACAATCATAAAAGCAGACAACTGTCAATTATCAATTAAAGCTAAACTCTATTTTGAGTTAAAGCTTAGCTTTTGTATGTTTTTGTGACTTAATTATCTGTTATTATCAGATAACTCAAAAATCAACCTGAGTGATTTATGGCTTTTTTTCATGCACCTCCAAAGCCTTGGATTTTTATAAAAACAATGCTCAGCTCTTCATAATTCATCTTGCGAATTGCAAACTTACTCTACAGGAATCATAGCATATCAGATTTGGAGAATTTGCACAATTGGAGCTTGAAAGAATCAACTTGCGAATTCAAAGCTTTGTGAGATCAATTTCAATTGCATAGTTTTTATATCTTAGCATAGAATTTCATAGTTTTCATATCATTGTTAGAATCTTCATTGTTAGATCATTTAGCATTCATTTCATATCAGTTTTTAATAGCATTCATAGCATATCAATTTCATCCAGCATAGATAAATATCAGTTTTTCATTCATATTACATAGAAAATACCAAAAAAATAGCTTAATTGCATTCAATCTCATATCTAGATCAATTGCATTCAAATCCTTCATTTAGGTGTCGTCTAGGTCACTGATCTCGATAACAATCTGAGAACATTAATCTCGCACCTACTAGAAGGCAGTAAATCGCTTGGTTAAATTAGATTTCAATTTTGCATGATTTGATTATCACTAACCTCTAATGTTTTACTGAAGTGTTGTGTCTGCAGATTAGGTAAAAAATTCACACCATATTTCTGGCGCCCACCGTGGGGCAACCCACCTTTGCATGCTAGTTTTGATTTTTTTTGGGAGCTAAAACTACAAATTTTCAAAGATTTAATTTTATCTCCCAAACAGCTTGGATTTTTGGTCTAAAATTTTTTTTTCAGGTTGGTAACACATCAGGGAAGCTTTGAAAAAAAATTCAAAATTTTTTGAATTATTTTGAATTTTTAATAATTTTTTTTTTATTTTTCATAAAAAATTAATTTTTGGCGCAAATTAGAATATTTTTTGGAAATTTTTACATTTTCGGAAATCTCTTCAAATTCTACTAGGGATCTATTATTTGTGTTTTAAATTTGGATGCAATTTAGTAGCTCAAATAGTCAATTTACAAAAACTAGTCTATTTTGGTAAAATGGGTCTCTAGGGCACAAATGAAAAGATTTTTCTAAAATTTTTGCATTTTTTGAAACCTCTTTATTTTTTAGTAGGGGTTTGTATTCTAAATTTCTATTTTTGTGGCCAAAATCATATCAAAAAAATTAGATCTTGTTGACTAGGTCAAATGTAGTGCAAAAAAATTAAAATTTTATGATGGGTATGCACTTATTTTTCATATGATTCAATGCATTATATGAGTTGTCATTTGGATTAATTTATGGTTATTATTGCTCCTAAAAATTTATTTTTAGAGCTAACCCTATGGTTTTCATAAGTTGAATATATTTTGCATATCTTGTTTGCTTGTTTGCTTGTTGGAGAGTTCGTCACTTGCTTGCATGGAAAAGCTCAACAAAAATTGCTAAAAATCAGGTAGAATCTACTAAGCGCGTTGTGAGGATCATGAGGTATTCTCCTTGTTCTGAAAACATTTTGATTTGGACTTAAAATAAATCTCTTATGTGTCAAGCTTGTGTGCATCTTTTCATGCTTTTGATCTATTTCTACACACTTGCATAATTTGATACTAGGTTGTGATCCCTTAAGGATTCATTAAGTAGTCTTAGAATACTTGTGATTGATCTTGATTGCTATCTTGGATTATTTGACTCGCTAATCCACCGGCCCCTCATTTTCGCCCCGTGGTTGCAATCTCAGCACCATAAAGGGGAGGGGTCAACAGGACAGAATTGTTAAGTGTTCCACTTGGCAACCCTTTTGTGCTTTTAGGAACTCACTTGTTTTCTAAGTTCTGGACTCATTTATAGCTTGTGTGAGGTGTTAAGTGTTCACCTTGTGGACTCATCTCATATTTGCTTTAAGCGTTAAGTGTTCCTCTTTCTACTTTTTGGATGCTTTTGGTAGATTTGCTTTCGGGAATATATCTGTGCTCACATAGTAATTAGGCCCTATGAACACTATTCGTGATTCTTGAGAGATTGGATTCCTAGAGAAATCTTTCTTGATGACAGAATCCTTGTAGGTAGGGAGGATACTTAGTGCGTTTCACATTCAACTTGGTTAGTGCATCTTCTCTTATTGATCGACACATTCTCTCTCCGGAGAGGTTGATAGATCACATGGGGTTGATATCACGAGCTTTGGTGAATCAAAATTGGTTAGTGCGTCTTCTCTTGTTGATTGATACATTCTCTCCCTGGAGAGGTTGATAGATCACGTGGATTTGATATCACAGACCTTGGTGGAACAAAACTTTGTCTTAGCATGTCGGATTCATCTGCTTGCTTTGTTTGGGTTAAAAGTGAAGAGGTGTCAAAACATTGAATCTGGAGCCAAGTCCCCTTGTGGTATAAATCTATGAGTCACCTTTAGAGAGGGTTAACCATAGCGGACAATCCCTTCACAAGGCAAACTGCGTTGATAGAACCTCAAGCCGTAATAGCCATTTTCGCCATAGTAGTGACAGCCGCTATATAAATGTCCTTGTGGAAGAAATCTCCACGGGTATGGTTCATTGTTGGGTTGTCAAATCTCCCTAGCAGCTCTTGAAGATTAATTTCTCAGACTGTGTCAAAACCCTAGTGCGCCGGGATTGGAGTTCACCCCTTTGAATCATAAAAGTTGTAGAGTCAAACCATTACTAAAAACCCTAGAGAGGCCAATTTTTCACTTTCAAGTATATGTGTGTTATTGCAAAACTTTTCAGAACATACACAATTAGTACTCTCAGGGATTAGCACAATTTGGTCACTTGATTGTTCATGCGCAAGGTTGCTTTTTCCCTTGTTCATTATTTTCAGATGTGCTTGGAATCACTTGCTTGCTATTCTGCGTGCTTGTTTATCTACTTGGCTATTAAAAACGATCAAATCTGGTATAACCTTCAAAATCTGGACAGTACAATTTGCCAATAATCCAGAACTGAAGACCTTAAATTTTGTAAAAATTGACGTAAATTCTTTCTAGAGTCAAAAGTCATTTCAGACAGTCAAAAGTCGTACAAGTTTTGTCAAGTGTCATTTTTGTATTGCCCATCTGTTGTACGATTGAGAACCTAGTGTCGTACGAGTTTTCAAACCAGCAAATTCAAGAAAGTCAAAATCCTGTTAGCAACTGTCGTATGATATTTACAACTGTCATTTCATTGCTACCCAACTATCATATGAGTTTTACAACTGTCATTTCATTTCTACCCAACTATCGTACGAGTTTAGCAACTGTCACTTCATAGACTACCCAGTGTCGTATGAGTCTACAAAGTGTCATTTGGAAAAATTTGAGAGAGTTGTCAAAAATTGTCAAATTGCAAGATATCCAATGTTTCCAGCCTAGTTCCAGAATCTATCAAAAATATCCTTGTGTCAGGAATAGAGCAGTAGCTATTGAGAATTCTACCATTTTCTGAGTTTGATCTTTTGAATCCAATCTAGTCTTCTGTTTGATCAATTTGAGTCCTTTTTATCTCGTGTCAAAACCTTGTGATAACTATCAATCTTCAATCAATCTTCAAAAATAGACTAAGTGTTGAGAACTCGTGTCCGCTATCTTTTGGGCGATCTATCCCATACATCCAGGGCACATTTTCCTTCACCCACATCTCATCAGATCTTTAAAACTATCATAATCTTGACAAGGTTGCGTCATCCAATTTTCTCGAATCAAATTGTTCTTTAGTTGTCTTCATCCTTTTCTTCTGTTTCATTCAAAGTTAATGGTGGAGACCAGAGCTTCTTCACACAAGAAATCAGAAGAAACATCTCAGAACTTACTTTTGACCAATACCCCAAGTCCAACTCTTGAACAACTCATCAAGTCAGGTATCTACGAAGATGACGGTCTCGGTAACTTTCGATTGAAAACTGGTTACATACCTCCTTTATCAACTCACAGAGGTAATCAGCAAACTCCTCCTCAATCTGTTCCAGGCAGCCCAAAAACTCCTATCATGTCTCAAGCAGGGACAAACCACGGTTCTCTAGGAGGAGGGTCCTAAGGACACCATTCTCAACATAATGCCGACCAAGAACCTACCCCCTCTGAAATCCATCGATGTCAGAACGATGATGAATTCTAGAGAATGATGAGGCATTTCTTGAAAGTGGGTAGAGAGGCATACTTTTTACAATTAGCCCAGGAAGGGGCTAAGCTTCCTCCCAACTTTAACGTTGATGATATAATCACACATGAGGAAGAAACTCCACTCACAGCTATGAAAAAATAGATGCATGCTATACAAGTCAAATTTAACAATCTTAAGAAGGAGAAGGAACCCAAGGAGTTCTCCATGGAGGCCCTATGTCCTTTCCCGTTCGACAAAAACTTGTATATGCCACCATTCCCAAAAAGAGTGGAGATACCAAAGTATGACAAATATGATGGACACTCTGATCCTCAAGATCATGTCAGAGAGTTCTGTACGCAATCCATGAAATTCATGCATGAACTGACTTATCTAATGCGTCTTTTTCCTAGATCCTTGGGAGGAGCATCCATTCAGTGGTTTTCAAGATTACCTCCTATGATCAAAACTTTTGAGGAATTGATTAAATTGTTTTATCAATAATATTCCTACAATATTCAACATCTAGTCACCATGATCGATAGCTGTAACCTCAAGCAATATCTAGGGGAATCATTCTTAACTTTCCTCAAGAGGTGGAGAAAGAAGTTCTCTCTATATGCTAGACAAATTCCCGAAATGGAGAAACTTGAAATCTTTATCAATAACCTTGTTCCAGAGCTCAATTATCCATTACAAATGCAAGATCATGTATCTTTTGATAAAATGGTGGATAATGCAATCAAGATTGAGAAAGTACTTGTCAAGAAAGGAGAAATCACACTTCAAAAGGACAAGTCTGAATCTGGATCTAGCTCAAAAGATAAAAACAAGAGCTGGAATAGAAACAAAGGTATCGTCTTTGATGGTGTTGTTGACATTATCCGCACCCCATTAAAGGCACCGGCCTACAATCTCACCCTTGCCACCAAAGCCATTGAAGCTTCAGAGCAAAAATCTGCTGAACCATCTCCAAAGAAGCCATTCAAATGATGGGATAATAAATGAAAGTTTACTCCCCTAGGAGAATCTTTGGAATCTGCCCTGAGAACCCTGATAGCTGATAACATGATCTCTTTACCACCAATCCGAAACCCTGATCCCGATCCAAAACCATATTGGTGGAAAGATAATGCATTTTGTGCTTTCCATCGAACTAAAGGCCACAGAACTAATGGATGCTTCCACTTGAAGCATACCATTCACGACTTGATAGATCAAGGGGACATCACGATCGATAATCCTACCAGAAATAATGATCACATAGCATTTACAGAACCGTTTCCACAACATGGCAAGGGAGTTTCCACTTCTCAGCCTAACATGGGGTCAAAAGTCAACTATGCCTACCCTGGAAACAATGCTGTCATCAATATGGTTGAACCATATCTCTCTGAGAGCTGCAATGTCATCACGATTGTACGAAGAGACAGAAATCATTCCTCAGCTAATGCGGTTACCAGATCACAAGCTCAGGCTCATCTGAAAGGACAAACACCAAGTTCATCTAATGTCCCTAAGATACCTTTCAATCTCACATCTGCTTCTAGACAGAAGGCTACCTTAAAATCTTCCAATCCAAAGGATACAAGACCTACATCTTACAGCATCATCCAACAACTCCAGCATACCAATGCCAAAATCTCTATGTTTGAGTTACTTCGAATATCTCCAGCTCATAGAGATATCCTAGACAAAGCTTTGCTCGGCTCTAATGTTCCTGATGATCTAGATCTAGACAGGTTCCAAACTATGGTTGGTCATCTAACGTCTTCGCAATATATCTCCTTTTCAGAAGAAGATGACAACTCCCTAAGTCACCCACATAATCAGCCCTTGCACATAGAAGTCTTGATCCAGAACCATCGAGTCAAATGTGTGTTGATAGATGGGGGCACAGGCCTCAACATTTGTTCTTACAACTTAATCACACAGTTGGGATTCTCAGAGATGGCTATTGATCCTCGAAAGAAGATCACCATAAAAGCCTATGATGAAAAAGAAAGAGCTTCTAAAGGCACCATTGTCTTACCTATCTGAGTGGGTCCGGTCATCAAAGATACCACATGTCAGGTGTTTGATCTACCATTGGCTTACAATATCCTTCTAGGGAGACCCTGGATACATGAAATGCAAGCTATTCCTTCTACGTACCATCAATGCTTGAAATTTCCCTATGAAGGAGTGGAGGTTACTATCCCAGCAAATCTGAGTACAACTTGCAATACATTGAAGGAAAGTGCCGATAAGCTTGTTTCCAATAACAGAGAATCTTCCATCAAGCAGCTAAATGTTGCTTCCACATCTAAGATGGATGACATTGCTAAAGAGATCAATATCAAAGAAAATGGGATGGGAGAATACACTATAGAGCCAGTCTTGTCTCTGATATCTCTCCCAATCTCACCTAAGTCGTATGGACAATCCTTGAAGCAGTCTAAATCAAAACCTAAGGAACCTATGGAAGCATACAAAAGAAATTTTGTGGCGGAGCAAGTATCCAAACAAGAATTTGAAGAGGATGAAGCTGTGCTGGCATGGCTATATAAAGAGGATTCTGAATCTAAAATTGTTCAACCTAGTGAATCTATAGCACCTCCAATCCCTTCTAATTCATATGGTCCAGTAAACAAATTGATAGCCAAGATGGGATATTCCGGTCAAGGACCTCTAAGAATTAGAGGAAAGGGTCTTGTGACACCCATTTCACATATTGGTAGAGCCAACAAAGATACTGGTGGCTTAGGGTTTAAGAAGAAACCCTATCATCTCAAAGGTGGTTGTTCTCATGTCATAGAACAAATTGCACCAGGAGAACCCCTTCTTAAGAAAGAAGAAACAGAATCCTCTGATGATGATTCAGATAGCTCTGAGCTTATCCCCTATGAAAAATTGCCTAAAGAGATCAAAGATCTTCTTGATGATAAAGATGATCCTATCAGAAGAATTAATGCAGTAGAAACACAAGAACCTACTATAGCACAAGAGATGGTTGCACCAAAAGAACCAACTAATCTCGAAGGCAATCAAACTGATCCAGAAGTAGAGAGTAGTTATTCTGACACTGATTCCCATGAATATGAATTCAAGTCAGAGACTAAGGGTAATCCTTCTTGGGGTATTCATCCTGATTTCACACATTTTCTAAGATTTCCTAGAGATCCTGAATTAGAAGCTAAGTCAAATGACTATGAATGGGGTGCCATTCCAGAAGAAGATGAGCTTATAACAGAGAAATATATTGACGTTATTCACCAATATGTATCTCAACCCAACATAGGTCTAGAGTGAAATAATGAACTTAACATGTCTAATCCACCTATGGCTGAAGAGGACTCCCATGATGATGTTGAGCCTATTCACGAATTGAACATTTTGAGCTGTAATATCACCTTTGAACTTAAGCGTCAGGTTATGACCAATGATGACATATCCACATCTGTGAACACCATATCCCAAGCCTTTCCTACTTTAACTATCCAACACCCTGATCTTATTGACTGAACTTCCATGAACCCGAGCCATGGTATCTACACCTTTCCAAGTGACTATGCCCTTGCTTGTTACCTCAATGCAGTCGAGCTTATGAGGACTTCCATCAGCGAATCGAGCGTCAGCATCACCAAGTCGGACATCAAATATCTTAGTCAAAAAAATAAAAAGAAAAAGAAAAAGAGTTCTAAGGGTGAAAACCATTTTGTGGCAGTCTCAGAACCTACAAAAGTAAAAAGAAAAGATGTATCTGAAGGTGAAAACCTCTCTGAGGTGCCTAAGGATGAGATATTTGATGTCCTTCCGAGTCATTTACAGGATAGATCTCCAGTTCTGATTGAGCCAACTCAATCCATCAATTTGGGTACAACAGAGGAACCACAATTGGTACATGTAGCACAATCTCTATCAGAAGAAGAAAAACAGAAATTCACTACATTCTTATCAGACAAAAAGATCAACTTTGCATGGAAATATTCAGATATGCCAGGATTGGATCCCAATCTCATTATGCACCATCTATCCATTGCTCCTGGAGTAAAACCAATCAAACAAAAATTGAGAAAGATGCATCCTCATGTTGCACTCTTAGTCAAAGCAGAACTAGAAAAACTCCTAAAAGCTAGATTCATCCGTGTCATAGACTATGCTGAGTGGATCTCTAACATTGTACCTGTTTCAAAACCAGATGGTTCAATCAGAGTGTGCACGAACTTTATAGATGTGAATAGAGCATGCCCTAAGGATGATTTTCCGCTACCTAACATTGATATGATAGTGGACATGACTGCGGGCTATGAAATGTATTCCTTAATGGATGGCTTTTTTGGGTACAACCAAATCAAAATTGCTCCAGAAGATCAAGAGAAAATAGCTTTCACATGTGCGTGGGGAACCTTCTATTGGAATGTTATGCCATTCAGACTCAAAAATGCTGGAGCTACATATCAAAGAGCAATGACATCTATTTTTCATGATATGATGCATAAAACAATGGAGGATTACGTGGATGATACCTTGGAAAAATCCATGATTAGAACTGAACATCTAATAGACTTGAGCATGATCCTAGACAGAATGGAACAGTTTAGTCTCCGACTAAATCCTAAGAAGTGTGCTTTTGGTGTCACTTCTGGAAAGCTCTTAGGATACATAGTTTCAAAGAAAGGCATTGAAGTTGATCCAGCTAAAGTCAAGGCTATAATAGAGATGCAACCTCCCACAAATATCAGTCAAATGAGGACATTGCAAGGCAGAGTTCAATCTATCAGAAGATTCATATCACAGCTAGCGGACATATCACAGCCTTTTACAAAAACATTACATAAAGGTGTGACCTTTGCATGGAATGAAGAATGCGAGAACAACTTTAACCATATCAAGAAGTATCTATCAAATCCGCCTATATTGATGCCTCCTATTCATGGGAAGCCATTAATATTATATGTCTCCACAACAGATACATCACTAGGGGCATTGCTAGCGCAACATGATGAAGACAAGAAAGAAAGAGCCATCTACTATATCAGCAGAACTTTGGTGGCGTATGAAAAGAACTATTCTATGATTGAGAAAGCTTGTCTCACTGTGATCTTTGCATCATAGAAACTAAGACACTATATGTTAGCTCATACCACGCATCTAGTAGCAAAAATTGATCCACTGTAATACCTACTAAGCAAGGCTGCCCTCACCGGTAGACTGGCTAAATGGGTCATGCTTCTAAGCGAATTTGATATTGAATATGTTGAAAGAAAAGCTATAAAAGGTCAAGTTATTGCTGATCAACTAGCAGATGCACCCATGTTTGATGACACACCAATGCAAATGGAATTTCTAGACTCATCTATTATGCACCTCTCTTCTAGAACATGGCAGTTATTCTTTGATGGCTCCTACACACAGAATGGATCTGGAGCAGGCATATTGTTCATCACTCCTCAAGGATACTCGATACCCAAAGCATTTAGACTAAAGTTTCTTTGCACAAACAATATTGCTGAATATGAGGCACTTCTCAATGGTATGAAAATGGCAATACAGTGGAGAGTTACAGAGATGCACATCCATGGAGACACACAACTTGTTATCCACCAAGTCAATGATGTGTACCAAACCAAAGATGAAAAGCTCATTCCTTACAAGAGAATGGTAGATGATTTAAAGAAATACATCATCTCTATCACATTTGAGCAAATACCCAGAATGGAGAATAAGGTTGTCGATGCAATGGCGACATTATCTACTCTCTTACAGTAGCCCGAACATGAACTATGCTACGAGTTCCTGGTGGAAGCCTTATCCTATCATGCATATGACTCCCCTGAAACCCGCATGATCTGCACTGTTGTAGGTTATGACTCATCTCGCTACAAAAATCTGTTCTCCTATCTCCACGACCAAATCACCCCTGAGTCCTTTAACCACTTTGAGAAATGAAACCTTATCCGATCCGCATCCCGATATGTCATCATTGGTAATGATCTATACAAACGAGGTCTAGATGGTACACTGCTTAGATGTTTAGAACAGGAAGAGTCTCAACGTGCATTAGAGGAATTCCACAAGGGTATATGTGGGTCGCACTCAAATGGTTTAACGTTAGCTTGAAAACTTATTAGGGCTGGGTACTATTGGCCTGAAATGGAGAAAGAGGCTATTAAATTTGCTAAAAATTGTCAACAGTGTCAAGTACATGGCAACTTGATTCATGCTCCACGGAGAGATCTGATTCCCTTTACTACACAATGGCCTTTTCAATAATGGGCATTTGATCTCATAGGTGCATTCCATCCACACTCTTCTAATGGACATATCCATATAATCACAGCTACAGATTATTTTACAAAATGGGTAGAACCAGTTCCTCTAACACAAGCAACGGGGAAACAGATCTCTATGTTCATCCTGAACTACATCATTTGCAGATATGGGATCCCTTATTCCATAATCACAGACAATGGGGGAGAATTCAAAAATAAGGATCTAGATGACTTATGTGCTAAATTCAAGATTACACAACATTGGTCTTCTATTTACTATCCTCAAGGGAATGGACAAGCTAAAGCTTCAAACAAAAATCTCTTGAAAATCTTGCACAGAACAGTGAATAAAATAGGAAGAGACTGGTATCTCATGATCAATCCAGCTCTTTGGGCCTATAGAACTAGTATCAGAACACCTACTGGGGCTACAACATTCGCTTTAGTTTATGGGTCTGAAGCAGTACTACCTATTGAGGTTGAAATCCCATCACTCAGAATCAGAATGCATGGACTTGTCACCGACAATGACTACAAAGTGTCTAGGTTACAAGAACTTGAATTACTAGATGAGCGCAGACAAGAAGCGTATGATCATCTCAGAGTATATCAAAAAAGAATGTCTAGAGGCTACAACAAGAAAGTCAGACATAGAGAATTTCAGATTGGTGATCTAGTCTTGAGAGAAAACCCTAAAAATCAATCCCATCGAGAACACAAGGGGAAGTTCGAACCCAACTGGCTAGGTCCCTTTGTCATCACTGCTACTTTTGGCTCTGGTGCCTATCAACTCTCAACAACTGAAGGAGAACAGCTCCGAGAACCAATCAACGTTCTCCATCTGAAGAAATTCTATGCCTAAGGCATTTAGTGCTTGGTAAAATGTCCTGAAAAAAATCCTAAAAATTAGAAAAAGTCCTGAAAAAATGAACATCTTGGTGAAAACCTAGCAATAGGCGCCTTGATGATTCACAAAAAAATCAAAAAATATCAAAAGTACAAAAAAATAAAAAAATATCCAAAAATTTGAAAAATAAAAAATACAAAAAAAAAAAAAAGTGCCTTGGTGAAAACCTGGAAACAGGCACCTTGGTAGCAAAAATAGAATCTCTGCCAAGATGGTGAAAACCCGGCAAATGGGCGCCACTTGTTCAAAATGCTCCATCTATCAGCACAATCTTGGTCTTTCCCAGCTTTCAGTCTTGCTTTAGTTTGTACATATCTCCCGGTTTGTTTCTGCATTTCCAATTTTCAATAAGTCAGTCTGTACACCAACCAGCTCAAGCGTCTGTATCCTATCAATGTTTAACACTTGGGGGCATGGTATTAAACACATCATTCAAAATAGAATCTCTAGACACACACTCAGAATCAAAATCTCTAGACACACACATATTTAATACCATGTAGTGAATTTATGTTTCTCTTCTTCTGATAGAGATTGTGCTACATGTACCAATTGTGGTTCCTCTGTTGTACCCAAATTGATGGATTGAGTTGGCTCAATCAGAACTGGAGATCTATCCTGTAAATGACTCGGAAGGACATCAAATATCTCATCCTTAGGTGCCTCAGAGAGGTTTTCACCTTCAGATACGTCTTTTCTTTTTACTTTTGTAGGTTTTGAGACTGCCACAAAGTGGTTTTCACCCTCAGAACTCTTTTTCTTTTTCTTTTTATTTTTTTGACTAAGATATTTGATGTCCGACTCGGTCATGCTGACGCTCGATTCGCTGATGGAAGTCCTCATAGGCTCGACTGCATTGAGGTAACAAGCAAGGGCATAGTCACTGGAAAAGGTGTAAACACCATGGCTTGGGTTTGTGGAAGTTTGGTCGATAAGATCAGGGCATTGGATAGTTAAAGCGGGAAAGGCTTGGGATATGGTGTTCACAGATGGGGATATGTCATCATTGGTCCTAACCCGACGTTCAAGTTCAAAGGTGATATTACAGCTCAAAATGTTCAATTCGTGAATAGGCTCAACATCATCATGGGAGTCCTCTTCAGCCATAGGTGGATCCGACATGTTAAGTTCATTGTTTCGCTCTAGACCTACGTTGGGTTGAGATACATATTGGTGAATAACATCAATATATTTCTTTGTTATAACCTCATCTTCTTCTGGAATGGCACCCCATTCATAGTCATTTGACTCAGTTTCTGATTCAGGATCTCTAGGAAATCTTAGAAAATGTGTGAAATCAGGATGAATACCCCAAGAAGGATTACCCTCAGTTTCTGACTTGAATTCATATTCATGGGAATCAGTGTCAGAATAACTACCCCCTTCTTCTTGATCAGTTTGATCACCTTCGAGATTGGCTGGTTCTTGTGGTGCAACCATCTCTTGCGCTACAGTAGGTTCTTGTGTTTCTACTACATTAATTCTTTTGATAGGATCATTTGTATCATCAAGAAGATCTTTGATCTCTTTAGGCAATTTTTCATAGGGGATAAGCTTAGAGCTATCTGAATCATCATCAGAGGGTTCTGTTTCTTCTTTCTTAAGAAGGGGTTCTCCTGGTGCAATTTGTTCTATGACATGAGAACAACCACCTTTGAGATGATAGGGTTTCTTCTTAAACCCTAAGCCACCAGTATCTTTGTTGGCTCTACCAATATGTGAAATGGGTGTCACAAGACCCTTTCCACTGATTCTTAGAGGTCCTTGACCGGAATATCCCATCTTAGCTATCAATTTGTTTCCTGGACCATATGAATTAGAAGTGATTGGAGGTGCTATAGATTCACTAGGTTGAACAATTTTAGATTTAGAATCCTCTTTATATAGCCATGCCAGCACAGCTTCATCTTCTTCAAATTCTTGTTTGGATACTTGCTCCGCCACAAAATTTCTTTTGTATGCTTCCATAGGTTCCTTAGGTTCTAATTTAGATTGCTTCAAAGATTGTCCATATGACTTGGGCGAGATAGGGAGAGATGTCAGAGACAAGACTGGCTCTATAGTGTATTCTCCCATCCCATTTTCTTTGATATTGATCTCTTTAGCAATGTCGTCCATCTTAGATGTGGAAGCAACATTTAACTACTTGATGGAAGATTCTCTGTTATTGGAAACAAGCTTATCGGCACTTTCCTTCAATGTATTGCAAGTTCTACTCAGATCTGCTGGGATAGTAACCTCCACTCCTTCATAGGGAAATTTCAAGCATTGATGGTACGTAGAAGGAATGGCTTGCATTTCATGGATCCAGGGTCTCCCTAGAAGGATATTGTAAGCCAATGGTAGATCAAGCACCTGACATGTGGTATCTTTGATGACCGGACCCACTCGGATGGGTAAGACAATGGTGCCTTTAGAAGCTCTTTCTTGTTCATCATCGGCTTTTATGGTGATCTTCTTTCAAGGATCAATAGCCATCTCTGAGAATCCCAACTGTGTGATTAAGCTGTAAGAACAAATGTTGAGGCCTGCGCCCCCATCTATCAACACACGTTTGACTTGACGGTTCTGGATCAAGACTTCTATGTGCAAGGGCTGATTATGTGGGTGACTTAGGGAGTTGTCATCTTCCTCTGAAAAGGAGATATATTACGGAGACGTTAGATGACCAACCATAGTCTGGAACCTGTCTAGATCTAGATCATCAGGAACATTAGAGCTGAGCAAAGCTTTGTCTAGGATATCTCTATGAGCTAGAGATATTCGGAGTAACTCAAACATAGAGATTTTGGCATTGGTATGCTGGAGTTTTTGGATGATGCTGTAAGATGTAGGTCTTGTATCCTTTGGATTGGAAGATTTCGAGGCAACCTTCTATTTAGAAGCAGATGTGAGATTGAAAGGTATCTTAGGGACATTAGATGAACTTGGTGTTTGTCCTTTCAGATGAGCCTGAGCTTGTGATCTGGTAACCGCATTAGCTGAGGAATGATTTCTGTCTCTTCGTACAATCGTGCTGACATTGCAGCTCTCAGAGAGACATGGTTCAACCATATTGATGACAACATTGTTTCCAGGGTAGGCATAGTTGACTTTTGCCCCCATGTTAGGTTGAGAAGTGGAAACTCCCTTGCCATGTTGTGGAAATGGTTTTGTAAATGTTGTGTGATCATTATTACTGGTAGGATTATCGATCATGATGTCCCCTTGATCTAGCAAGTCTTGAATGGTATGCTTCAAGTGGAAGCATCCATTAGTTATGTAGCCTTTAGTCCGATGGAAAGCACAGAATTCATTATCTTTCCACCAATATGGTTTTGGATCCGGACCAGGGTTTCGGATTGGTGGTAAAGAGATTATGTTATCAGCTATCAGGGTTCTCAGGGCAGATTCCAAAGATTCTCCGAGGGGAGTAAACTTTCATTTATTATCCCATCGTTTGAATGGCTTCTTTGGAGATGGTTCAGTAGATTTTTGCTCTGAAGCTTCAATGGCTTTGGTGGCAAGGGTGAGATTGTAGGCCGGTGCCTTTGATGGGGTGCGGATAGTGTCAACAACACCATCAGAGATGATACCTTTGTTTCTATTCTAGCTCTTGTTTTTATCTTTTGAGCTAGATCCAAATTCAGACTTGTCCTTTTGAAGTGTGATTTCTCCTTTCTTGACAAGTACTTTCTCAATCTTGATTGCATTATCCACCATTTTATCAAAATACACATGATCTTGAATTTGTAATGGATAATTGAGCTTTGGAACAAGGTTATTGATAAAGATTTCAAGTTTCTCCATTTCGGGAATTTGTCTAGCATATAGAGAGAACTTCTTTGTCCACCTCTTGAGGAAAGTTAGGAATGATTCCCCTAGATATTGCTTGAGGTTACAGATATCGATCATGGTGACCGGATGTTGAATATTGTAGGAATATTGTTGATAAAACAATTTAATCAATTCCTCAAAATTTTTGATTGTAGAAGGTAATCTTGAAAACCACTGAATGGATGCTCCTCCCAAGGATCTAGGAAAAAGACGCATTAGATAAGTCAGTTCATGCATGAATTCCATGGATTGTGTACAGAACTCTCTGACATGATCTTGAGGATTAGAGTGTCCATCATATTTGTCATACTTTGGTATCTCCACTCTTTTTGGGAATGGTGGCATATACAAGTTTTTGTCGAACGGGAAAGGACATAGGGCCTCCATGGAGGACTCCTTGGGTTCCTTCTCCTTCTTAAGATTGTTAAATTTGACTTGTATAGCATGCATCTATTTTGTCATAGCTGTGAGTGGAGTTTCTTCCTCATGTGTGATTATATCATCAACGTTAAAGTTGGGAGGAAGCTTAGCCCCTTCCTGGGCTAATTGTAAAAAGTATGCCTCTCTATCCACTTTCAAGAAATGGCTCATCATTCTCTTGAATTCATCATCATTCTGACATCGATGGATTTCAGAGGGGGTAGGTTCTTGGTCGGCATTATGTTGAGAATAGTGTCCTTGGGACCCTCCTCCTAGAGAATCGTGGTTTGTCCCTGCTTGAGACATGATAGGAGTTTTTGGGCTCCCTGGAATAGATTGAGGAGGAGTTTGTTGATTACCTCTATGAGTTGATAAAGGAGGTATGTAACCAGTTTTCAATCGAAAGTTACCGAGACCGTCGTCTTCATAGATACCTGACTTGATGAGTTGTTCAAGAGTTGGACCTAGGGTATTGGTCAAAAGTAAGTTCTGAGATGTTTCTTCTAATTTCTTATGTGAAGAAGCTCTGGTCTCCACCATTAACTTTGAATGAAATAGAAGAAAAGGATGAAGACAACTGAAGAACAATTTGATTCAAGAAAATCAGATGATGCAACCTTGTCAAGATTATGATAGTTTTGAAGATCTGATGAGATGTGGGTGAAGGAAACTGTACCCTGGATGTATGGGATAGATCGCCCAAAAGATAGTAGATCACAAGGTTTTGACACGAGATAAAAAGGACTCAAATTGATCAAACAGAAGACTAGATTGGATTCAAAAGATCAAACTTGGAAAATGGTAGAATGCTCAATAGCTACTGCTCTGTTCGTGACACAATGATATTTTTGACAGATTCTGGAACTAGGCTGGAAACATTGGATATCTTGCAATTTGACAATTTCTGACAACTCTCTCAAATTTTTCCAAATGACACTCTGCAGACTCGTACGACACTGGGTAGTCTATGAAACGACAGTTGCTAAACTCATATGACATTTGGGTAGAAATGAAATGACAATTGTAAAACTCGTATGACAGTTGGGTAGCAATGAAACGACAGTTGTAAATATCATACGACAGTTGCTAACAGGATTTTGACTTTCTTGAATTTGCTGGTTTGAAAACTCGTACGACACTGGGTTCTCAATCGTACGACAGATGGGCAATACTGAAATGACACTTGACAAAACTCGTACGAATTTTGACTTTTTGAAATGACTTTTGACTCCAGAAAGAATTTACGTCAATTTTTGCAAAATTTAAGGTCTTCAATTCTGGATTGTTTGCAAATTGTACTGTTCAGATTTTGAAGGTTATACCAAATTTGATCATTTTTAATAGCCAAGTAGATAAACAAGCATGTAGAACAGCAAGCAAGTGATTCCAAGCACGTCTGAAAACAATGAACAAGGGAAAAAGCAACCTTGCACATGAACAATCAAGTGACCAAATTGTGCTAATCCCTGAGAGTACTAATTGTGTATGTTCTGAAAAGTTTTGCAATAACACACATATACCTGAAAGTGAAAAATTGGCCTCTCTAGGGTTTTTAGTAATGGTTTGACTCTGCAACTTTTATGATTCAAAGGGGTGAACTCGAATCCTGGCACACTAGGGTTTTCACATAGTCCGAGAACTTAATCTTCAAGAGCTGCTAGGGAGATCTGACAACCCAACAATGAACCATACCCGTGGAGATTTCTTCCACAAGGACATTTATATAGCGGCTGTCACTACCATGGCGAAAATGGCTATTACCGCTTGAGGTTCCATCAACGCAATTTTCCCTGTGAAGGGATTGTCCGCTATGGTTAACCCTCTCTAAAGGTGACTCACAGATTTATACCACAAGGGGACTTGGCTCCAGATTCAAGGTTTTGACACCTCTTCACTTTTAACCCAAACAAAGCAAGCAGATTAATCCGACACGCTAAGACAAAGTTTTGTTCCACCAATGTCTATGATATCAACTCCACGTAATCTATCAACCTCTCAGGGGAGAGAATGTATCAATCAAGAAGAGAAGATGCACTAACCAATTTTGATTCACCAAAGCTCGTGATATCAACCCTACGTGATCTATCAACCTCTCCGGAGAGAGAATGTGTCGATCAATAAGAGAAGAGCCACTAACCAAGTTGAATGTGAAACGCACTAAGTATCCTCCCTACCTACAAGGATTCTGTTGTCAAGAAAAATTTCTCTAGGAATCCAATCTCTCAAGAATCACGAATAGTGTTCATAGGGCCTAATTACTATGTGAGTACAGATATATTCCCGAAAGCAAATCTACCAAAAGCATCCAAAAAGTAGAAAGAGGAACACTTAACACTTAAAGCAAATATGAGATGAGTCCACAAGGTGGAACACTTAACACCTCACACAAGCTGAAAACGAGTCCACAATTTAGAAAATAAGTGAGTTCCTAAAAGCACAAAAGGGTTGCCAAGTGGAATAGTTAACGCTTCTGTCCTGTTGACCCCTCCCCTTTATGGCCCTAAGATTGCAACCACGGGGCGGAAATGAGGGGCCGGTGGATTAGCGAGTCCAATAACCCAAGATAGCAATCAAGATCAATCACAAGTATTCTAAGACTACTTAATGAATCTTTAAGGGATCACAACCTAGTATCAAATTATGCAAGTGTGTAGAAATAGATCAAAAGCATGAAAAGATGCACACAAGCTTGACACATAAGAGATTTATTTTAAGTCCAAATCGAAATGTTTTCAGAACAAGGAGAATACCTCGTGATCTTCACAACGCGCTTAGTAGATTCTACCTGATTTTTAGTAATTTTTGTTGAGCTTTTCCATGCAAGCAAGTGACGAACTCTCCAACAAGCAAACAAGATATGCAAAATATATTCAACTTATGAAAACCATAGGGTTAGCTCTAAAAATCAATTTTTAGGAGCAATAATAACCATAAATTAATCCAAATGACAACTCATATCATGCATTGAATCATATGAAAAATAAGTGCATACCCATCATAAAATTTTAATTTTTTTGCACTACATTTGACCTAGTCAACAAGATCTGATTTTTTTGATATGATTTTGGCCACAAAAATATAAATTCAGAATAGAGACCCCTACTAAAAAATAGAGAGTTTTTCAAAAATGCAAAAATTTTAGAAAAATCTTTTCATTTGTGCCCTAGAGACCCATTTTATCAAAACAGACAAGTTTTTGTAAATTGACTATTTGAGCTACTAAATTGCATCTAAATTTAAAATACAAAGAATAGACCCCCTATATAATTTGAAGAGCTTTCTGAAAATATAAAAATGTTAGAAAAATATGCTGATTTGCGTTAGATATTAATTTTTTATGAAAAATTGAAAAAAAGTTATTAAAAATTCAAAATAATTCAAAAAATTCTGAATTTTTTTTTGAAGCTTCCCTGATATGTCTCCAACTTGCAAAAAAAATTTCAGACCAAAACTCCAAGCCGTTTGGGAGATAAAATTAAATCTTTGAAACTTTAAGGTTTTAGCTCCAAGGATCAAAATCAGCATGCAAAGGTGGGTTGCCCCACGGTGGGCGCTAGAAATGTGTGTGTGAAAATTGTACCTAATCTATAGACACAACACTCAGTAAAACATTAGAGGTTAGTGATAATCAAAATCGTGCAAAATTGAAATCTAATCTAACCAAGCGATTTACTGCCTTCTAGTAGGTGCGAGATTAATGTTCTCAGATTGTAATTGAGATCAGTGACCTAGAGGACACCTAAATGAAGGATTTGAATGCAAAAGATGGATATGAAATTGAATGCAATTAATCTATATTTTTGATATTTTCTATGCAATAAGAATGATAAAAACTGATATGAATCTATGAATGCTATTGAAAACTGATATGAAATGAATGCTAAATGATCTAACAATGAAGATTCTAACAATGATATGAAAACTATGAAATTCTATGCTAAGATATAAAAACTATGCAATTGAAATTGATCTCACAAAGTTTTGAATTCGCAAGTTGATTCTTTCAAGCTCCAATTGTGCAAATTCTCCAAATCTGATATGCTATGATTCCTGTAGAGTAAGTTTGCAATTTGCGAGATGAATTATGAAGAGCTGAGCATTATTTTTATAGAAATCCAAGGCTTTGGAGGTGCATGAAAAAAAGCCATAAATCACTCAAATAACTCAGGTTGATTTTTGAGTTATTTTTAAATAAAAGATAATTAACTCACAAAAACATGCAAAAGCTAAGCTTTAACTCAAAATAGAGTTTAGCTTTAATTGATAATTGATAGTTGTTTGCTTTTATGATTGTGCATGTTTTATTTATGAATTAATTTAATAATAAAGTGATTTATTTCCAACTTAACTACTTTTAAAAATAAAATAATTGATTTATGGGTTAATCAATTATTTAATCAAATTTTTATTAAAAACTATATTATTAAATAATGACAACTTGCTTTAATTAATTAAATAAAAATTTAATCAATTATTCATAGGATATTTGGATTTATTGTCAAAATTAAATAATACAATTAATAATAGATAGAATTAAATTTAATTACACAATTAAGTGGCAAGATATTAAATCTAATTAATTAAATATGAAAATATTCAATTAATCAAACTTTAGGATAAATGTGATTTATTGCCAAATAATTATAAAATTAAAGATAATTATGATGATTAGGAATATTACTAAGAATATTCCCTGATGCAGAATTTAAGATAATCAATTATGATTCGATGATGTTTAGATGTGCCTTAGATTAGGACTTTGATGTCGATTTCGTTCGAATTGAAGATGTAGGAGATTAATGAACTTATAGCCCATTTTTGGGGTATTACAACTGTCTGTCGCTCAGTGAGTGTACTCGATCAAACCCTTGTTTGGTTATCTTATAGATTTGCCTTGTCTTTGCTTAGTGTGTAGGCTTTATGTGGTTGACCAACTGTCTTGTTTGTCTTCTTTACCGACTGAATAACTGATTGATACTAATGACAATCCTTTAATGCTCAAATAGGAGTAACATTCTCCCCCTTTGGCATTAGTATCAAAACCTTATATATATGTACTAACTATAAAAAACAAATATATACAGACTCCAAAAAATATACTAACTCCAAATATATATTGACTCCCCCTTTGTGCATGCTCTCGATGTGAAGTACATGCTAGCATATATATACATAGACTTTCCCCCTTTTTGAAAATAATGCCAAACAAAAATAATGTACTTAAAATTTATCAAAAAATTGTTGATGGGTTTTCTTGAGTGAATCCAAGAGGTTTTCCCATTCCTCTTTCAGGTTCTCAAGAGTAATGTGCTCTAAACCGACTTGTGCATGCATGTCAAAAATATTTTCTAGCACAGAAATTTTTGGGGTGGCAACTAAAGATTTTTTCTTATTGACATGATGCTCCATGATCTTCAAATGTGGAAGCAACTCAACCTGAAGCTTGGTGATTTGATCACTTATTGTATCTTCTTGCTTCCTCAAATCAATTCTCAACTACTGAAGTTCTTGAACCTTTGAAATATGCTTGTGAAAAGCATTTGGCTCGGTTAGAGAATTATTTGCACTGACCTTAATCTCTTCATCAAGTTTCTTGAGATTTTCACTAACCTTGGTAGTGAATTGGTCCACAGTGCATAACTCGAAGAAAATTTGAATTATTTGTTGAATGATGGTTTCAAGCTCGGTAATAACCTCTGAGAGCTTAACCTTATTAATTGCCACTTCTTGGCTTATTTTCTCTACGAATTTCAAATGTATCTTTGCTTCTACCCGCTCTTCTATTTTTTTCTATGCATCTATATTAGGGGCATTTATGTGACAAGTTAGAGTTGCAAGTTGATCAATGATGGGAGTTTCCTCATCAACATTGATCTCGAGAACTTCTTGCAGTATAATATCTCTAACTTCCTCCAAAATTTGTTTACTTTTATTCTCCTTTTTTATTTTCTCTTGTGTAGCCTTCCTTGTGCACAATTCCCCATATCTTCTCAATGCTTCAGGGTCTAATGTCCTAGGGTCACATTCATGTATCTCAATAACCTCATCAAGTGTGACATGACCCTTACCATGTTTCTTTTTCTTCTTCTTCTCTAGTGTTGAAGATTTTGTGTAAGGTACTAGAGCCTTAGTTTCCTGATTTGACTTTTCTATCTCGGTAGACATACTTTTTTCCTTAGCTTACCTGGTGACCGGTGTCTTGGTAGCTTATCTTTGGCATTTGTTGTGGTGTCTGTTGTAGCTAATTCTATAGGTGTGTTCTCTTTTGGTGCTTGTGTTGTTGCCTCTGTATTCTCAGGCTTATTGGAAGATTTTTTCTCAGTTGTACCCTGTCCCTTGGGTATATCCTTTGGTTGCTCGGGGGTTGGGCCTTTGGGTTCCTTATGTGTGATAATGTCAACTGCTTGTACCAATATCGGTAAGTCACCTAGAATTTCACTTGTTTCTACCTCAATGGGTACATTCTCCTCAGTTGTGTTTGCAATAATGTTTATATCCTTATCATTATTTATATCATTAGGATCTCCATTTGTGATGTCTTCAATTAATACATCATCTATCCCCGGTGTTGTTAACTGCTCAGGATCATCCTGTCTACATTCTTCTCTATATCTGGCCAGGTAGAAATCAATAGCAATGGTGTCATATGATACCTCGATATCGGATAAGTCAATTGGCTCCTTGGTGGTTAAATCAGCACCATTCAAGTGAATTTCTTTTCCTTTCTTATCGTTCTTCTTCTCAAGAATTATTGCCAATGCCAGTTGATTTGCTTCTTCTCGAGATTTTAAAATTATTGTCCATAGAAGCTTTCTATTCTTATCACCTTCTTCAAGGTTTCCTGCCAAAATGTTAAGGGTTCTACCCTTTACTAGAAATCATTTTGAGTATTGTTTCATCAACTCTTCTATCTCAACAACTGATAGAGTAGGAATTGCCAAAATCAATGAATGTTCCCTCATTTTCTTTTTAGTGTGCAGGGCATATGTCCACCTAGATGACACTTTCTCATAAAATTCCTTAGGTACATACCTAGAAAATTCAATAGGTACCTTCTTAAATTTTATCATCATTTGTATGATGGCCTCTTCAATATTTTCCTGATCCTCAGTAGTCATATGTACATATCGGCTTAATTTGGGGTTACCTAGTCCACCCGTTTCCTTTATAGTGTCAACTAGTTCATCTATCAACTGACATTTATTCACAACTACTTTAAATTTACCTAGATCATCTTCTTCATCATCTTCATCAACATCATCTTTTTCTCTTATTAATATCCTCCTCTTTTTAGGTAGCTCGGAGGTGGCTTGGGCACCTCTCTTTTCTTTTGATAGGTCTTGGTGGGAGTTGGCCTTGATATTTTGACTAGTCCTTTCTTTAGGGGTAGAGAAGAAGCTGTTGAGGACCTTGTCCTTGCTCTTATAGGTGATCCTACTTATTTTCTCTTCCATGTGACCTTGACCGGTGTAGTTTGAATATCATTGTCAGACTCGATCTCCTCCTCATCATGTTCACTGTTCTCAATCAATAATTGTTCCTTGATTGCCTCTTCAACTGGATTAGCTGTTGATGCCTCATCTTCTTCATCTTCATCACCAAACTATTTTACCAAGGTATCCATCATCTTCTTGGATTTCTTACTTACCTTTACTCTGACTAGATCCATCTTAATTCTTAATTGGGCCTCTTCATAGGTACCAAACCTAGTTGCATGTGAATATTTGGGCTCAACCAATAGTGCCTATATTAAATTGGAAGCTCAGTCAATATCTAGTTCATAGCCCATAGGGGGTAACCAAGTAGTCCTTGGTTCAACGACCTTGATCAAAGTAGAGTCGGTGTCCACTAGGAAGTAGATGTCATCCTTGTGTATTTCTACTAGCTGACCTACTATCTTTCTCCTTTGATGAATTCTTTCCTTAAATTGCTCAAAATAAATATCCACGACACTAACAAAATTTTGACCCAAACTTTGAATATAATCATTGATTTTCATTATGATAGGTTGATTGACATCCTAGTCAACATTACCAATTGAGGGAAAGAAGTTTTGTACATAGAAAAATATACAAATTAGTAGGAAACCAAACTTACAGGTATTTGTCTTTGTCAACCTGATGGTTCTCATATTTTCATTTAATTGTTTCAGTAGGAGCTTAGCTAGGTCAAATTGGAAACCTTTATTGACAATCTTGTAGGCGATGTCTACCACTCCACAAGGTACACTATTCAGCTTTCTTGATTGGAATATCTTATAACTGACTACATAAGCGTTGAACCTTGTCTCGGGATCAACAATTGTGTTGAATCTCATACCTTTTTCATCCCATTATTCTCTGGTTAAATTCTCAATCTCGGTTCTCGGTGCACTCCTTATAGATTTTACTTTATTGATAATAGGGTAACCGATGACTACATGTATAATGTCCCTTGTTATTTTTACTGGTTCATCCAACCATAACTTCCCTTCATGCACTTGACTCAATACAACCCTAATCCATTCTATTTTGAACTCTCTCGAGAAATACAGGGCGCTCACTAAACCCTTCACCTCCAAGTGTTTGAGCTCATCCTTGAGCTTTCCTTCTATGCTTAGCTTCTGGAAGGTGGATTGAAGCTCAAAATCCCCTATTTCATTGATTTTCCAGTGGATGTATACATAAATATCTTGAACCAACAAAACCCTAGGAAAAATACATGAAAACACGTTGGTTTGGTCAATTTGTGAAGCAATTTCAGGGTGTAACTTGTAATTTGGTTCATTGCAGGTTGTAGACTTTATCAAAGTAACCTTCTTATCATTTCTGGACTTGGATTTCATAGCCTTGGATGAGGATGCCATCATTTCCAAAATTTAGGGCTTTGCAAATATGTTGTGAAATAACTCATTGGATGCAAACCTTACTTTTGATCGTGATGAACTTGCTCGAAAATCCTTCAAATATCTACTAAAACACTCTAGAATTTCTTTTCTCAAATCTACTCAAGTAAACGTAGTTACGCTCAGTTTACACTTTAAAAGACTTTAGCTCGATTAACATTTAGATATTAATCAATTAATACCATGACTCGGTTAACCTTGCCAATATTTACCGACTAGCAAACTTTGACTCAGTCATGCTTTTACCGATTGTATACAGTTTAAGTTCTAAAACACGTAATCTCATAGTGCATCTTATTTCATGCTGATTTGGTGTACATTCATTAGATATAAGGAATTATTGAATAATATAACCGATTTCAAATTCAGTTCCATACATACCTTTATGATTTAGGTGGAGGTGGTGATGTCACCTAATCTAATGGATGAGGTGTCACTGACTGCAGTGTTTGATCCATCATTATCATTTGATATTTTTCTCCACATTTGATTTATTATCCTTATGATTTCCTCTATTGTATTATCATTTGCATTTTTATGTGTCTTTGGTGCTCGGTCTCTACAATCCTTGCTTAAGTGACTGACCTTGAGACAGTGTAAACATGTCATACCAGTACTTGTACAGTTACGAGATCTTCCTCTCCAGTTATTTCTCATGCAATTTGTTGCTATATGTCCATACCTACCACATGATGTGCAATTAACCCATGTATTATAATCCCAAGTATATGCATTACCTTTCCTTCTCGGTTGATATGTTTTGTTCTATTCTTTTGGTGTTTAGACTTGCTTCATCTTTGTCCTACATTCTTGTGATATGTGTCCATGCATATTGAAAGTGTGACAATGTTTCTCCATATAAGGTTTCTTAGGTGTCCTAATCAAATTTGATCTACACTCATGTGCCTGATGTCCATACTTATTACAGTTATAGCAATAACCATTTAACGTAGGAGTGGATTTAGGAATACCTTTTTCTTTAGTCCTACAAACATTTGATGTGTGGCCCAGTTTTCCACAATGATAACATGATATATTCTTTGGCCTTGGATTAGCATATGCATTCTTCTATTCATCTTGTCTTGATGACTCTCCCTGCTCAGTGTAGCCTACATCAGTTGTGTTATCAAGTCTTTTATGACTTATCATAAATTCATCCATTCTTTTAGTATTATCTTCAACTTTCTTGATCATCTCATTATGTTGTTGTTTCATTTTTACCTCATTCTTCAATATTTAATTTTTCTCTCTTAATTCACTGATGTCTTCTAGTTTCCTTGTAAGCTCATTGTTTACTCGGTTGACTTCATGACTTATGACAACCATTTTATTAGAGATTTCAAAGTGATACTCAGTATCTCAGATTCCTTCTCTTGTAGCTTATCAATCATTTGTCTCCTATCTTCAATAGCCAAGTTTCTTTCTTGTTCTGCTTGCCTTGCATTTTTCATGACATCTATCATCCTAACCATTTGTGTCTCTTGACCGATCTGTAGAGCTTTCACTTGTTCATTAAGATGTAGATTCTTTTCAGATAGATCTAATATGGTTCCTTCAGATGCTTCAAATATGCTACTAGATCGAGTTATAGATACCTCAAATGGATAATCTATATCCTCTTCTTGATAATCAATCTCACTATACGTAATTGCCATATCCTTCCTCTTGATCAGTAACTTTGTCATTTCTTCTTTGGTTTCTTTGAATTGTTCAATAAAGATTTGCATCTGTAACCTTTGATTCTCAATAGTCTTATCCATCTTATAGCTTTCCATCCTTAGATCTTTCCTCTTCAGTGATTAAAATTCCTTAACAAGAGATCTAACTCTGATTGTTGGGATTATGGAAATATAAGTATTGAGAGAGGAGGGGTGCATCGGTACCTTCAAAACTTTTCAAGACTAAAACTTTCCAAGTGTAGATCTCAATTAACCAACTCAATCCATTGTTGAAAACACACATTCAAATAACTGAAAATATAATTTGCATGTAATCTAAACAATAAATCATTCATGAAATTTCATACTCATAACACATATATTTTGGTATCGCATAAACCCTTGTAAGAAGGTAAAAACTATGGTGGGGATGACACCCATAAACCTTCACTATTGCAGTAATAAAGTATGCCGGTTAAGGCTAAAAATTATGATCACTTTTGATGATATTAACCTATTAGGAGTAACAATTAGATCGACTAGATCTACCTAGTTAAAGGATTTTAACAACACAATACATGTGTGTACTCGGTTAAGAGATTTGCATAAGAACGGTTAAGTTCACTCTATTAAGAGATTTCAATTCTGCTACAATGGTTAAAAGGTAACAGTAAATGTATTTGTAAATAGAAACTCTATATTGCCTGATTTAGATCTGTAATTCATCAAATAGATAACACCTTCTAGTGATTATATGTCCTTCTATTCTCTTTGGTAGCCTTGTGTGTGTTCTGAAAAACTGAATGCTTCTTACATAAACCTCCTATCACAAACCCTTTGTTTGATCTCCTAATTTCCTTAGTGTGGCTACTCATTCATGATACTTATTCATAATGACATCTTTACAACTATTATATCAAAGTATCTTGACCTAATTAGGGTTTAAAATATCTTAGAAAACCTAAGATCAACAGTGTAACAAAATAACCTTGATCTAACATTACATAGGAATCATCAACAATTAAATGATTATGTCTATATTTAATTCTGTCTCGATCTTGGTGAATAGTTTCCTGATCATTGTGAACCATTTGCATAGATGTTTGTGTCATTTCAGATTACTATGTCATTTCCTACTTTACTCGGTAATCATTGCATTCTTGATTCGGTAAATTAATGGTGCTCAGTTCATATGAATGCTCGGTGATCACTAGCTTGGTTCTCAATAATTGTCTATCACTCGGTGAGTGTACTTGGTCAAACCCTTGTTCGATTATTTTAGAGATCTGCCTTATCTTTTCTTGGTGTGTAGGCCTTATGTGGTTGACCAACTGTCCTATTCATCTCCTTTACCAACTGAATAACTGATTGATACTAATGACAATCCTTTAATGCTCAAATAGGAGTAACACATCTATAGATTGTTATTTCCTTTCAAAGTCTAAAATATTAACACCAGTACCATCAAATGAACAATCAACACTAACACTTGCTAACCAACAAGAGATCTGAGTAGCAGATCTTTCAAGTGGATGCACCATCAGACATCTAACTTAAGTCTTCAAGTCAACACTGGTCATGCTCACCTTTAAGCATGAAGATGAGCTTCACGAAGAGTGGATTCAACTTACCCATTCACTGTAGGAGAATAAAATTTAAACATGGGTGAGATTTTTTGTTCTAAATGTTTGAGAGACATTCCAACATGTTAGATGCTTGTTAAGTTTCCTTTCACGACTAGTTGTCCAAAAGCTTGTGAAGTATCATAAACTTTTAGGAAGGGAAGCTACTTCAATAAGCCAGGTATTGGCTTTGTCTAACATCTTTTAATGTAAATATATGTGCATAGTAGATTAGGATTTTTCTTGCTTTCCAAGAAGTGTTGTTGCATGTGTTGTATTCTCCTTAAGGGAATGCATGTTGTAGTTTCCAAATTTCCTCCAAGTGCATGCTTGCACAAGTTTTTGTGTCCCTTCTTATTTTGAGGTAGGTCTGTTTGTTGAGGCTCCTTTATTTTTGACTCTGTGCCCAATGAATAATTTTTTCTAGTCTGTGAAACCAGTGATTTTGAGGTTCTTTCTTAGTAGATCGAGATCCCCTATAATTCACCCAAAATGTATATTTTATCTACCTCAACCTTCATCTGGAGCATTTTGAAGGCGATTTGAGGTAGTACAAAGGTGACAAGTTGATCAAAACTAAGAAAAACCAAAAATCTAGTTTTCTTGCATTTTTCTATGCTTTAGAGAAGAGCATTTTGAGAGTTGTCAAAGTAGAATTTGGGGTTGAAACCATCAAACGTACCTGTGAATGGTGTGCAAAGGGCATAGTATCTAGGGATTGATTCTAGATCTCTTCAAGATATTTTTAATGATATAGGCCATTACAAATTCTAAGAAATGTGATCTCTTTTTTTTTTGTAATGCTTATGGCGACATAATTCTTTTGCTTATGGGGACTACAAATTGTTTTAGATTATTTATCTCGATGGAAATCAATGAACTAGAATAATTTTGGGGTCTCATTAGAATTACAAAACATAGGTACATTTATCTCATAGAATACAATAAGGTTTTCTAGATTATATTTTAAGTAGTAGAGTAATGTGGAGAAAAATTGGAAGAATTTCTAGATCGATTTTTCTAGTAGGGAAGTAAAATGCTTGCATTTTCATGAAAAGGAGGGGGAAAACTCTAATGTCCATAATATCCCTCCATATTGAAGCATGAAGAAAGCAAAATATATGTAGATGATATTTCAAGAAAGAGAGAAAAATATGGTCAAATCACAAGACTAGGAACATGCCATAAGAATTAGCCAAAAAAAATTAGCTACAAAGTCGCCAGGTGTTTGGAACCTACCTCTTGAAGGCTGAAAATACTAAAAAATGCACCAATTCTCTAGATGTGAAAGCTCTATCCCACCAGGCATGCCAGGAAAACTGTTGATCTCAGATCTAGGCTCCTGCCTAAATGAGGTCAGTCCAAAAGCTTCACAGGGGTGGGAAAAATTATTCCCTTTGAAACAACTTCTGTAGTTTTATAAAAGTCAGCTCTTCTCTTTGGTGTTTTGGAAATGGAGAATGAAAATCAAACAAAAACTAAGGCGATGTACTAGAAATTTTTGAAACCCTTTGAGTTCCCGTTAAAAATAATAAAAACATAAGACCCCATAAATGAGCATAGAACACCATAAAATCTTCATTGTTTAAAAGAGAATGTGATGCAAGATCCTTGACACAAGCCAAAATATTAATATCTTCCTGTAAGAAGCACTTGCTAAGGCTCACAAGAAATTTTCTTATTATCAAACTAAAATGACTACTCTAGAAGAATTTTATTCACCAAAAGGCATAGTATAACCCCAGATTACAAGAAGTGAAAGAGTCACCAGACATGGTTCAATAACTTGTAGCATGTGAAAAATTATAAGAGGCTCAAATTAACAAATGATAGCTACATTCATTCAATAATGACACACAACATTGGAATCATTCACAAAACAAAGGAAAACATATAGAAAAAGTAAAATCGAGCATAATCCAGTATATCTCCTCTATAGATTATGCAAAAATTATAATGCTAGGGTCTAAAAAATGAAACTACGACTATTTTCTAAGTGTTCTTCTATACAATGAACAAGAGACTCCTAGAACAAATTTCCAAATCTAACCAAACTCCCAAATCGTGATCCCTCCAAAAGATCCATTTTATAATGTGCATGCGGGCTTTTATAGGAAGAACCCTGAATCGAATCTCAAAATAAAATTGGGAAAGGGCCTTGCATTTGTGCCATGTGGAGGCCTCATCATGGTGAATGCTACATTTGTCTCGACATGTTGATCTCTTCCTTATAATTCTTCTTTTATGTGTGCATCATGGATGCCACATGTGCCTTTTCAAACTTCCTCACCATTATGAGGGAATAAATTCCCAACTCCACTCGTAGCAGTCTTATTTTTTGTGCATGGAGGTGCTCACATTTTTGGATCAAAATCTTCCTTGGGATTTTCCGCTAGCTGAAAAAGAGACATTTATTATTGAAAGATGTAGGCCACACCACCATTTGAATGATTCAATTGCAGATTGGACACATAGTGCACTGGCAAGATTTTTTATCAAGAAAACTCCCTTCCTTTGCCTCAAAAGTTCTATGGTGTAGGCACATGGTGCTCTTTGCAATGAGTGTACTTGAAAAGTGAAAGAATAAGGGAATCTCACAGACTTTGATAAAAATGGTGTCATTTCAGTATTTTTCCACTCCAACTTCATGGGGTCATAAATTTACACTCATTTTACGTCTTGGGATTGCTAGACTATATTTTAAATCAATGGTAGCAGCTAAAAATTGGTGATATGGCCCTAAAGTAACTAATAAAATTATAAATATTAATAGAAAATTAATTTAGATTATTACAATAACTTATAAAATTTAGGTGAATCTTTAATTTAATTTTTTAAATAAAATAAATCATTTGTCAATTTAAATGATACTAAAACAAAAATGTAAAAATGTGGTAATTTAGGTTGCCTCAAATATTGAATTATTAGCCAAATTTGGATTATGAAATTTTAAGTAGTAGCCAATTGGCAAATATTAGCCACTAAAAAAATCACTATATAGTGTTATCGGTTGTATCTTCTTGGCTTGGAGATATTGGTTTCACTTGATGATTACTCATATGTCAGTTGTGCATGTAGACCTAAAGGATCTTCATTTAAGAGATGGTTTTCATAATGTCATGTATGAATTGGTATCATAATTGAGTAGGAGTTGTTGGCAATGATGTGGGTTTACCATTGGACAGTGGATGATCTTCTTTAGTGTTGTAGATGTTTGAAAGATTCCTTAGATCTGTTAGGAAAATAGTGTCACAACCTTGCACTTAAATAAGGCTAATATAAATAATAAGTTTTATATTTGAGCATGGATTGGTCTAAAAATTTCCCCAAATTTATGGATTGGCTAGATAAGCACACCGATAAAGTTTTGTGCAATATCATGTTTATATTTGAAGATATTAAAGTTTTTGTTTGTGAAGTTGTAGAAGAAATATTTGAAGTCAATTGTGAAGGCCATAGAGGCTCCTAAACATCCAAAAAGTGTTTGTGACTAGAGTAGCGAGTTATATCGTGATAGAGCACTTTATGAGTTTTCTAGGGCTTAAAATAAAGACACCCACTTCAAAAGTTGGATCACCTCAAATAAGAAATATAAAAACATGTTGGACACATAAATGAGTTGTAAAGGGGAGTTACACATGTTTTCCAATTTGATTAAATTTTACATTTCAAAATTTTTAAAATATATATTTATTTTGTGGGTAGGGGGGGGTTAGCTCTAAACCCATCCCCTGAATAAATTTGGTTTAATTACAAACTGACAAAATTTTATAACTGGTGGCATTTTGTAAAAAAGTTTAGTAAAAATTGAATTTTAATAATCAATGGTTTAATATAATCATGGACTAGTGATAAAACTGGTGGCAGGGCTTGACCTTGCTAACACCCTTCATCAGTAGTACCCGAACCTTCAATGGGGCCACGAGGGGCTGATAGCCCTTGCTATTATAGGGTTTGCTGACACCCTAAGAGTGTGATAAGGGTTTTGATCCAATAAAAAATTATTTATTTATTTTTCTAATAAAAGTTTCCCCCCTTGCCTCCTTTAATTTTTCTCCAACTTGGTACTGGCAACAATTTCTATTTATTTTTTTCTTTCCTCTATAGATAAAATTTGACAACTACATGATTTTCATAATAAAATGATTTTTTTTAAAATTGAGGCTGAAATAGGTCAAACCATATATCAAAACTCATGTCTCAATCAACCGGGACCCAATGGTGAGGTTCTTTTTGCATAGGAGCTCATTTATGCAACCTCTCCCCCAATGCACATTCAGAAAACCTATTTGGTCCAATAAATTTCTCAAATCTCAAATTTACAAATGGCCCATCATAAAGAAAATGAAAAACACTCAAATCTACAATAAAGCAACCTACAAATGTATTCCATACCTTGCAATGTCCCAAATCCTTCATGTGTAGCCATGAATTCAATTTTGCACCTTGTCTATTCAAGCTAGGGTTATAACTCTGAATCAACCATGAAAGCTCTGGTATCACTTTTTAGAAAATAATGATCAATACATAATTACATTTGCATTTCCTACATAACTTATGAGAGGAAAACATGCATTCAAGCTTACAAAATCACCATTACACAAAGATCAAATAAACAAGCCACAAGATAACACAAGATATACCCTAGGAAAACCCTCATGAGGGAAAAACTCTGCCCCCAAAAGTATCCATATTTCATTTTATTATTCAAAGCTAGAGTAATACAAAAAACTTACATAGTTAAAATGAATACTTAGCTTGGAAAGATTGTGGAAATTTGTTATAAGGAATTGTCGATTGTTGGAGGTTTGTCGATTATAGTGCATATTCTATGTGTTAACATTAATTTTATGATATATGGGAATGAAAACCATAAAATATAACTTTCATATGAATACTACTACATAATATATGGTAGGTGACTTATGCTCATGGGTGTTTGTCATAGAGATTATCATGTGGTTTCTTCTTGCCTAATGATTATCTAGAGCACTAATTTGGTAATATGTTACTCTCATCTTACATTGTGGTTATGTTCCTTTACCTTGTGGTCATGTGTAGTGAAATGGTATACCCATTGGTATGATTTTAGCTCCCTTGATCACATGTAAAACATCTACTATTTGGACTATTGTATGAATTAATTACATTGGGTTCATGGTTTCAACCTTAGTTGAATGTCTCCTTGATTGTGCACTCATATTTATAATGTATACCATTTAGTTTCTTAGAAAAATATTTGTAAAATATCTACAACAATTTAGTATGATGTCTCTTCAATATAATAATGAAGTTCATCTAAATGTTCAAGGTCTATTATTTAGATTCACTTAATATTTTATAATTATCTATTTCTTTTTTGAGTGTATATACAAAGCCTAACTTTCTCGTATCTTGAAAATAGAATAATATTTTGTGATCTCATGATTAAGGTATCATCTTAGTTTTAGCATGTTACATATTTTGTACATACTTCAATGACTCTTTTGTGCAACTAGATATAAACACTAGTTTTTTTATTTGTTTTCTTTATCTCATAGTCCTCAACACACTCAAAATTAGGTAAATTAAATTGTTCAAATCCATTAGTTCAATGTGTTTTACTAACATGTTTGAATATGCATACAACCTAAGGTGGTATCATAAAATGTGTTCTCAGACACTCATATGACAAGCTATCTATTTATAATAGTTTTACCCTTATATTTCTTAACTAGCACATAGGTGTATATTGACAACAATATAGTGATAAATTGTTCTTTGGGTATAGTTTTCATTATGAGTCTTTAATATGATTATCATTAACCTAGCATCTTAGGGAACCCCAGGGTATTGCAAAGCCAAAAGTGAAGGTGGTCTTATCCACCTTGGTCCTTATTTTTCTAGCTTAAAGATAGGTTTTTTTTTATCTTCTTAGGTTTAACACCCCTCACACTTGAGATATTACTAGGCCTTAGGGATTCATGACTTCCAACTTGGACCACTTTAAGACAATATATTCATATTTTTCCAATGTTTTTGAAGCTACAAGTGAATATATCTCAAGGAATCATAATTTTTTTTCTTCAATGTAGGTGCAAGTGGAAAATATTTTTCAACTAAAATGAGGTCATTACAGTTAGTCACTCTTGGCCTAGTGAAAGTCATAGAGGTTAAGTTTGTAGTTTGATTCTTTGTTAGTTTGGATCATTTTATTTGGTTTGAGTGTATGTTAAGGCATACTTATAAGAACACCCTCTTTATTTTAAACTAAGATTTAAGAGTTAGAGATTAACCATTCTTAAAATAGGTTGTTACTCATCCTTCTCTTATCAGAGGAACATTTAATTCCTCCTTTTAATTATATCCTTTATATTGAAAGTATAAACAATATATTTTTGGACTATGGACCTTTCATTTTTAGACCCATTGGGTGGGAATGAGAAATGAAACAAGTAGGAGCATCAAAGTTTGAGGTTCTTATGGGAAAGGTACTTGCATGAGGGGAAGGTTGAGAGTTTGATTATATTGGGTGAATTAGTGTAAGGATTGGGGAGTTATGATTTGGGAGGGAAACATGGTAGTAGGGAGAGGTCTAAAAATTTAATAAAGCAGGGAAATCATAGTTAAGAAGTGTGATATATGCGGTACCCAATTAAGAATATATTTGAACATATGATCATAATGGCATAACACAATATAAAGTGTATGCGATCAAAGTTTGGGAGTATTACATACTAGCTACCCAAGTAGGGAGATATCCAAACATACAATTATAGGACTGAATGTAGGGTAAAATGTCATAGATTACACATAATTCATTATAGGTGTGTACATGGAATTTTTGAGGATGCAAGATCAAGCTAAAATATATAATCTATTCTACACAAAATACAAGTAAAACTCACTATTAAGCATAAGAATAAAATAATAAAAATACAAATTATCCCACTAAACCAACCTTTAATCCACCATGATGAGGTGGTTTTAATCATGAATGGTTGTATGTGAGTGCTCTTTCCAATAGGAAAAGGTTTCATTTGAATATGTTATGGTATGGATTTCAATGATATCCAATTTATATATTTTTTACCATAAAATTAGATAGTTAGGATTAAAAGATGATATGAATGGCTCGCAATGATTAAGAGCCATGAGAAGATGAGAGGAAGATAAGTGACCTTATTTGGTTGGAGGGTATGGAGAGAGATGGATTGAGGATAAATTCAAGGGTGAAGATTCTCTTAGGAAAGATTAGGGAGACAATATGGAAGGGTTACTTTGAAATACCCTTGAGGGATTGACAAGTCCTTTGACCCATATGACATGGTATAAAGACTATGCCACATGTACAAAGGCACACACCTTATGTATGAAAAACCCAAATCTCTGTACACCTTTGAGGATGGGGGGGGGATTTGTATTGGTTTGACTAGGATTTAGCTTTTCAAGTGGGGGTGGGGGGTGTAAGAGGTTAACTGGTTATAGCCCACATAGTGGAAAGTATAGAAAATAAGAAATTGAATAAATATGATATTTAATTTATTTGGAGTGAGGATGATAGACTTAGGTAAATAAATAACTGGATTTATTTACCCGAGGTAGAGTAGATGAGAGGAGAACTAGAGTTGTGGGAAAATACTAATGAATAGTGGATGAGTAATGATTTTTTTAATTAAATACAATATTACTTTATTAATAAAGGGATGGAGGATAGATAGATAATTGAATAATTAATGTTGTATTCAATTGATTATAGAATAAATAATCAGGTAATGACGAGACATCATTTTATATGTCTATAATAGGAACCTAAGTAAATGGAAGGCAAAAATCCCTACTTTAACAATTTACTTATTGAAAAGGGTCATGGATTCAAGGTTTCAAAGGTTGATAGGATCATGGAAAGGGTACCTAAGTAAGGGAAAACATGATACTTTGATATGCGAAAAGAAAAGCTAGAGTTGGGCAAAAATACACATATAAAAGAGAAACCATGAAGCTCTTAAAACTTGCTCAAATTTAGTAAATTATGCCTTTTTCCAAAACTTCAACTAAGAGAGACACTTCAATAGGAATTATGCCTTTTTCCACAAATATAAATATCTTGAAAAGGGGATTGTTATCACCTAAATAGAGCACCCCTGCTGAGAAAGCTTTCCTATCGGTGAACATGAGAAAGCTTTCCTGATTGCGGGATTAGATAATGGAAGATAATCTCTAGAGAAAGCTAGTTCTTGTGGTACTCACCTATACTTACCTAACGTAAGGATTTTTTTTTTACGGAGGAAAAAGTTAGAAGGATGCATTAAAATAACTGAAATCTAACTGTAAAAAGGTGATGCACCAAATGAAAATATGAGACCTGCACATAACTAACACACAATAAGAATGGTAATATAACTCTCCTACACAACCCCACCAAATCATAATCTTTGCATCAACAATCTATAAGAAGGTCAGTAATAAATGTCCTTAAAAGGAGAAAAAAATTCCTCATAATTTGAAAAAACTGATTAAACACAACTCACAACTTGCAAGAGGTGTGGAACCCTGCATAAAGGCACCAATATGTAATGCATCTCCAAGGAAAAAGAACATCACAAAAACCTGCACCAGCACTAAGTACACAATAACACAAGAAATGGGAAAGGCATAAGCTATATATCAAAACAAAAAGGTGTCATAAGTCTGTATATATCTCAAACTGAGCTACAAAAAACTCCTTGTTTTTGTCAAGAACTTAGGAAAAGTTACAAAAATAACAAGCCAAAGAGAAGAACTCTTGAACATATATACATGATTGCCTTTATAGATCGGGCATAAATGATATTTAGCAATGAAGTTCGAACTCCAACCACACTGGAGTTAAGTTACAGAGAAGCAAGGTCAAGAAATATCAAATGAGAATATGATCCTGTGTATACATCTGATCATAAAAGTGATAGAAAATGAGCCAATAAATGCCCCTGCAATCAAGAAAATCAAGCCCATGCCCTCTGCAAGTGGCAACAAAGGAAGGAAAAGTGTTTGCATTGTGTGTAGAAGTCAAAAAATGTGGCTCAACATTAAATATTTTGTTCTTAGACTGTGTCTCAGTCACAAGTAAAATGTAACATAGGTGCAAAAACACACAACATTTTCACCAGAATGACGAAAACACAACATTTCAGTCGCCTGCACCTGCCAACCTAACATTTCCTACTCAGATTTAATCGTGCAAATACGATAAAATATGACCCATTGATCTTAGAGAAGATGATTTGCATTTAAAACCTTTAAAACAAAGCAACTAAGACTCACATTGTAGAAAACACACAATATTTTCACATCAGAGAAATAAGAATAATGTTATCCTGATATTGACACAACATTGCCCATCGGGATGGGCCAAAAAACTCCTTATGAACATTCAAGTTATCCTGATGGTGAAAACACACAATGTTTTCAGCCAACATGGCTGTGTTGTAAAAATAAACTGATTTTTATGAAACTCCTCCGTGAGAATGCAAGATGATGAAAACACACAATGTTTCCATCCGCCTGAATAATATAGAAAATACAGTGCACTTCCTGTGTCGAAGACATACAGAACTTAGCCCATGAAAGGTGTCTTGGATCGATTATCAATGTAGGCTAATGGGTGGCAAAAATAGCCAACAAGGACTTGACATTCACCTTGGATAAAATTTATAAACTCATATATTATTCTATACAAAATTGAGTGCTCATCCATTATAAGTACTAGTACTCAAGATCTAATAAAATAAATATCAAAATGAAATTATAATTATTATCAAGTGGAGCATAGCCAAGGAAAAAGTAATATCTTTATAGACTTCTTCTATATTGGTTATTTTGTGATTTCCACCTCGTGCAAATCAATCGCCCATTTTTCATACTTGCAAACATCTTCATAATATATTACCATATTTAGTGGCATTTATGATGCACTTGAGTTAAAAAACATGAAAATGATTTCATTTGTAACTTTAAGTGCAAACACATATGCATATAGAGTTAAAAATATTTGCAATTGTATTTGCATATTTAGTCGCATATCCAACTATATACACATATACAAGTTTATATGTACAAGTATGCATAGTTGCATACATGTATGTACCACTCTATATTTGCGTGGAGTGTTGTGTATATTTAGACAAGTTTTTATAGAAAATATCATGTAAAAAATATAAGGAAAGTACATATACAATCTATGAAGAGATACTATAAATAATATTTACATCTTTATATATATGTAGAAAATATATGTATAAAGTATAAGTTTATATAGTTGGATAAATGTTGTAAATATATAATCCATAAATAATTATTTAAGTGTAAACTAAAATATGTATAGTTCTTTACATTACAAAATAAAAATAGTTGAGAAACTAATTTTTTTAACTATTATTATTATGTACATAAATCATGTAGAAGAATATACACATGAAAAATATGAATTTGATATCACTTAAATGTACAACTATCAATATAGATATGTATTTTTATACATGAATATACAATTTTATATATGTATTATAATTGTATAAAAAATATACATATCTATATATACACATTCACATATGGTTTAATAGACAACTATATATTCATAACAATAATAAAGAGGAAAACCTCAATATAAATAAACCGATGCGAAATTTGTTTCAAGTGGTCGAATGAGCATTTTAGAAAGCATGGAAACATTCAATGCATTAGGGGGGAGGATCCAGTAGTTGATCACACTAACTTCATGCTTCTCAAAATCCTAAGTGAAAATCTCAAATCACTCCCAATTTTTTACAACTTACTTGACAAGTACCTTGCTTACAGCTAAGATTTTAGGGCCACATCATCAAATATGATACTGCATCAACATGCTTTTCTAGGGTGTCCAAAATAACCCCCAAAAAGTGAGACCGATACCTCCACACTATGTCATGTTTTATTGGTGTATTGATGTGTCATCATATGATTCGTTGCTTTTTAAAACTAAGGGATAAATTTTATTCAATTATGAGTAGTCACCATCAATAATAACAACTTTAGAGTCACAACTATATTGGTACAATATTGTCAAAAATATTAGGCATTAAATTAACAAGTGCTATCACAACTATTGGAGTGTGCTCGACTATTGTGTCCTCTTGTTTAGGCTTTCAATGATCAAGCTCATTTCTCTTGAAACAAAATTAGATTGAGGTATGGGTCAAATGAGGAGAGTATAACTTTGGCCAAGGAGGTTAATTTTACACCATAATGTATAAAATAAATCAAAACTCTTGAATAGTAAAAAAGGAGGGTAATTCCACATTGTGCATCTCACTTCTTAGTTTGAATATGATTCTTAATATCAACATTTTTTAAATTTGTGGCAATTATAGAGAACAAATGTTAAAAAATTTAAAGTTGATGTAAAATAATGAGTTGTTGTCATTTATATGTAGGTTCAAGTTGTGAATATTTAAATAATCAAAATGACATTATTCTATAATGCATAACTTTTATTACAAATTAAAAAGTTATTGGGAGGTGTGTTATTCACCTTACATAATATAATAATATAAAATTAATATAATTTGTGGTGCACTTAGGGGATCTAGGGATGTGTGCATTTCATGGATTAGACATGCTTGGGGCCACTTTATGTGTTGTACATAATATTGTGATAAATATTTAATGTGAGTTTGCACATTGAGAAAATATTTAAAATTGTAAAAAACTTGATACTAAAAAGCAAATGAGGGGGAAACTAGTTTTATAAGTGCATGTATTAAGCACATGGTTTATGTAATACCACTTGGTGGTTTGTGAAAGTTTATTTGTATAAAAGAAAAATTGTGAGTAGTTGTCGAGGTTGGCTAGTTCGAGCATCTCTAGTAGGCTGCACATGTGAAAAGAGGAAGTATGGATTGAAATTTGTGGGTTTACAATTCTTATTTACTTGTTCACATAGAGTGCATTTAGAGACTTTGTAGATGCATTGCAATATTTGTTAATAAGATAATACATTAAGTGTGGATGCTAATGGAGGCTAAAAAATTTCTACTTAGAAAGTATATCTTGTGTCATCTTGATAGTATGATTTGCTATTCTTTTGCATTGTGATTATGAAACTTTTTTATATAATTATTATAAGGTTGTTATGTGGAAATAGTTATTTATGTATCAAATTTTCTTTCAAAATTTTGATAATATTTTAAAATTAGACTATTAACTCACACATACATATATGTGTGCTATTAACATTTTTTTTGAATAATTACCAACAAAATCTTTAGATTTATATTTTTCTAATATGTTTCTCTTAGCATATATATTGAAATTAAATTTATTTTTTTAATTCAAACAATGCTTCTATGTGGAGTGGAGTGGAGTATTTTTTTATATATTTGTAAATTGTTTTTTTCTTAATGTCTTGAGTATAGGCCATTTTATTAATAATGGACCTACATTCACTGTAAAATAAATAAAAAATAAAAAAATTATTATATTTTTTTAAAAGCTAATACTAAGGCCTATACACTTACAAAATAACATTTTAAATGACTTCATTTGATCTCCCAAGGTGAAGCAATTTTATTTTGGTTAGGATTTTGATATGTGCAAAAAAGATTCTATTGTGGCTTTGATTTAAGCTTAAGGGATTCTATCAATAAGAGTTTTAAATCATTATTTTCTAAAAGCACATGATTTCATAAAAACATGAGATTTTCCTAAAGTAAGACGCATTATACTAAAATTAGCTAGAATTCAATAAATAAAATGAACAAAAATAATTGTGGAAATGTAGTTGGATTTGAAGGAGGTCACTTGAAATATAATGAGTTTTAGAGACAACTATGAAAAATGCTCCCCATCTATGATTCTGAGTGGCAATTGAAGGCATCACAAGAAATAAAGAAATCGACTCTATATGGAAAACATTTTGAAGGAGTCAAATAAGATGCTCCTACGTAGAGGATTGGTCAGATGAGAATGAAGATGAGATTATTGGTCTATAAATGAAAATGGTGAAAATGATCTTGTAAATTATGTTTAGGGTTGACATAGAGCTTGTAATGGCACATATATACATGCTTAGTAGATGTGAAAGTAATAAAACATGACTTAACATTTTGTTTAATGTGAGATATTAAATTTTAGATCATACACACAAAAATGTAAAATGTGACATATGAAACTTGTCTTAGGGTATTCAAAATACACTTTGTCATGTGATAAATGATGGGCATTTATGTGCACATCCATTTATATGGATTTGTGAGTGTCAATTTAAGATCTTGCACACTTAAGTAGTGGTTGTAATTTAGAGTAATTATAGTCGTCAATACAAGAGTTTAATAAGTATTTATAAATTACCACTTAAAGACTTATGTCCAAATAATGAACTCATTCATTAGTCTTGGTACAACTAGAAGTTGAAATTATCATTTTAAATTCTTAATTGAGATATAAAGATATGATAAATTCTTGTGAAAATCTAATGTACTATTTAGACACTAGATATAGGCTAAGTCAAAGTATACATGAAAATCTATGATGATTCTTAATGAACCTACCAAAAATCAAATCTTAATGAGACTGAATTGTGCTCTTAAGAGAATGAATATTCCTCATCCCCTTTAGGCCTTGCACTTGTAAAAGTTGTTTTTGCCAAAACATTCATATCCCGATTCTAAAATTCTTAAAAAATAAATCTAAATATAGTATGTCCTCGATCATCTCCTGAACATACACAAAAGTATATCCGTTATTCCAGAAGATTTGGATATTGAAATTTCGGTGTGATGGAATTTTGGCCATATAAAAAATGGTTGAACATAGTCAAGTTCTTGCTTTCCCATAATGCGGTCATTAATTTTATGTTCCAATCCGAATTCCCACGGATTTCCAGTCCTTCCGCTGCAATCCCAACTCAAATGTTCGAAATGTTTGCCGGCGCACGGGCCAATTAAACAATTAACCCCCTCTCGCAGGGTTGCGGTAGCTGCCATGGAAAGCTCAGCTGAAGGACGCGAAATGAAGTTCCGGACTCTGATGGATTACTTAGGTACAGATGGTGCTAATGTGGCGGATGACATGGCAATATTGTTCACTCACATGCAGTACGCGTGTAAGCGCGTTGCTGCCCTCGTGGCGTCACCCTGGAATTCGGCCATGGGGAAAGGGGAAAGGCCTTCGCTCGCAGCGGGTTCGAACACGGGACGTGATTCTCCCAAACCACTCGACATAGTATCGGTACGCTCTTTCTTTCTTTCCCTTTTTCTCTTAAAAATTCTTGCGAAAAAGGTCTGCATTTGGCATAATTGTGATCTAACTTCTATTTTGTATCTCTGAAATATTTTCTTTATTTGTGACTTGTGAGGGGAAATACATATTCTTACTCAATATATTTAAATTTTGTAAAAACTGGCCCAAAATATAATTCTAAACTAAAGTAACAGCAACGAACAGGACAAAAGAGGGTACTAAATCAGAAAGAGATAATTGAGAAATCTAGCGTTCATTAAATTCAATCCAAGAACATAAAATTACATTACCATCGCCATTACATTACATTACTGCTCACAATGAGCAGCTTCATATTTATAGCTGAGCTTAGAAACCTAGAATTCTAAAATTAGAATGTTCTCATTCTTAGACAACTCCTAGACAGCTTCTAGTTATTTCTCTCTTCTAGAAAATTCTCTCTCTAGAACATTCCACACATTCTAGACAATCTTATACCTTAACATCCCCCTTAAGATTGGCTAGAATATTACAAAGAAGATACAAAGGAGAGAGGAACTTTATACAAAGAAGACACAAAGGAGAGGAGAACACTCCAACACTATCATCCCTTAATGTTCTTCTCTAACATACCAAACATTCCTCTTAATTTCAAAAATCTGGCCTCAGTCACACTCTTAGTAAATATATCAGCTGTTTGTTCTTCATTTGGACAAAATTGTAGATTGATAATAGTTGGTTGAAGTTAAACCAAATCTCGAATGCACTGAACATCAAGTTCAATATGCTTTGTTTTAGCATGAAAAATCGGGTTGTTGGCAACCTAGATGGTGCCTTGATTGTCACAATAGAAAGTAGTAGCAGAACTTTGAGGAAAACCAAGCTCAAATTGTAAGATCCTAAAATATCTGGTTTCAAGTTTTACTGAAGATTTAATTAAACAGTAAACTAAAAGAGCAAATTTTTTTTTTCTTTCATAACATAAATGAACAACTTTTTATCTAAGGTAAAATTATTCTTGCAAGTAAGCCTTTTCTCATAAATCTAATCTATCATTTGTACATACAATGTAAAGTACTTTTAATGAAATTAAAAGAGAAGTAGAATGTTTCTCACTCTTTATCCACATACAAGGTAGACTGAAAGATCTCGGCTGTCATCAGGAGGGAAAGACAACACCAGGGCGTTTAACCACCCAACCGATGAAACTAAAGTTTTGCCCTTTGTCCATTTCTTGCTGAAACGGCCCTGGCCCCTCCGCAGAGGAAAGAATAGATTCAGTAAGAGTAGTCAACTGGAACTGGTGGAACCCTACTATCTCAGACGGTTATTCCCTGCAGCGACTGCTACCCTGCATTAACACCTGTCTAAGAGAGTATCCGGGTTACTAGGAAATTGGTTTAACATCTGCTGATGCACCCTTGGCCAAGGTAATTTTCTGCTCTACTGAGCTTTACTCAATTTCCCACCCTATCCGACTAACTCTCATTTCACCTATCAAGGATTAAGTGTATTCTGGAACTCTCACTGTTCCCTATTTGTACATATTTCGTCCTACTGTTTACAGCCTTCAACACTTTAACTGTTTCTAGTAGTTTTATAGAATTGGATCTAGAATTTATTCTGACAGAGTGATAACTCATATCAATTGACCGGATGAAGTTTCCCACTCATGTGGTCTTTCAGATATGTTACTTTGTTATTTTCAATAATCTACAATGACGTTGAGATTTGTATTACTTGAAACATTTGAAGATTACCATTGCCTGTAATCTTAGATTTAACTTTCTCAGTTAAAAACAAATCCAGTTTGTTAAGATTGGTCTAGTTTTTTTTAAAGCTGGTTCAAGAAAGTTCTCTGTTTCCCTCTCATCAATGCTAAACAAATGCATGCCATAAAAGATGAACAGGAACTAGTTTCAAATTAATTGAGTAATTTTGATTCAGAAAAGACCCCATTTGTAAGTTTGCTTACTGGTTAAACAGAATGAGGACAGCAAGAAAGATAACAAAGTCCCTCACATATAGCTTGATGTAAAGCACGGGTGTATTTCCAGATGGCTCTAATGACAGAAATGCTTTATATGCGGCACCACTAAACTGTATTCAAAGCTTCACAAGCTAACTGTATGTGCAGCTTCACAAGCTAACTGCTGTTCTGCTATAAGCTTGCAAATTAACTTAATAACATGAAAACGACACTAACTTAATGCCACTGAAGCTTACTAAACTGCTAGTACAACTCCCGTTATGGAAAGCAGATTGAAACTTAATAAGTTACTTACTCCCTGCTGTGTACTGCAGCTAGGACTGTAAAAACATGCAATGCGATTCTAGCAAATACGGCACATTTAATATTTCTAAACAGTTAATAATACTCTCGCTATGAATAGCAACTTGAGCCTTGTAACTTAATGAACGACACTACAGGGTGCATAAAACCTTATGTTCTAAAACATAACAGCACATACTATCCTGTCAATAAGAAATTGACTACACACTATGCTACCACATACGCATGCATTGAAGGCATCACAAGAATCTGATTTTAAACTAACACCACAGTGCGTAGCAAAAGGAAGAATTCATGCATGAATTAAAGAAAGCTCAACCTCCAATACAAAACAGAATCGACAGTAAGAAGTGTGAAGAAGGAACTGTGCCTGGAAGTTACGTTAACAGTTCTCCACTGTGCAAAGCGTTCAGCTCTTTCCCCTTCCCGTCACCTTCTAAGACTCTCGCTAATAACCTCAGACCACTTAATGAAGCTATGCAATCCCTAACTACTCGATCCAATGGTGATGCTCTCGCCATCTTTCATCATGGCAATCCATCACCTTCGATAAACTAATATTAATCATCTTTTCCATTTCTAAAGTATTTATGGTAAAAACTTGGTGAAGATTAGGAGGCTGAAAAAATTATAATGAAGATATTTAAATAAGAAACCCTTCGTCAAATGATACTAGACAAAGAACTTTAACCCAAATGACCCAAGAGATTTAAATAAAATGGATCAAATATTAAGACACTATTATTAATATTATTATTAGAAAATTGATGTGAGTTTCTATTATGACAAATTAATTAGATTAAAGACTCCATTTAATATTTGAACCAAAATAATTTCCTAATAAGGAAGGAATAACGGCTCGAAGGATTTATTATTATTGTCATGAACGATGTCAAAATATTAATAATATAGGCCGAGAAGTTACTAGAGGGGTTTGCTAAGAACCATCCTGAGCTTGGTCATTGTTATCTCAGACAAATTCCCTAACGGACTTTATTAGGGTGTGGCCATCAGACTATTCCAATTCCCATTCCATTTTAGAACCAGTTCCTCATCTTACTTTCCACTATCCTTTCCTCCTTTCCTGGTGTTATCTCCCCCCCTTTTCTGGGCGTCCCTGTCGCTCCTGCAACCACTTGCACACAGGAAAAGTTAATCCATCTTTTATATTTCGTATCCATAAATCAAAATATTTAGCATGTAATTTAAATCCAGATAAATTAATAAGGCGCATATTTCCTAATAATTCTTCTTTGATCTTTTAATTAACAAAACAGGATTTATCTTTCATAAATAGCAAAGCACGGAAAACATTAACCAAAAATCCATTTAGGGCACAATAACCATAAATATTAAACCAGAAACCATTTAGGGCACATAAACCAGAAATGTGAAACCAGATACCATTTAGGGCACAAACCAGAAATGTGAAACCAGATACCATTTAGGGCACAATAATCCAGAAACCACTGTTTCAAAAAAGTTGCTGAAGAGGGGTGTTACATATTCTAGCCCTTATGAATCATCGTCCTCGATGATTGTGAGTCAACATGAACAAAAATATACATAGATAACCAAAACATTGTTTATTTATCCATTTGATTATATGCATTAAACAAATAAGGAAATTGTTGATGAATCCCATCATAGTCCTTCCCATGAACATTGTCTTCAGAATACTGGTTCCACTGAACCTTACATTGCTTGATGTCTTTGTTTCCTAACTGAAGTTTACGAACCTCAAGCACCCTGATGGGCTCGACCGTGACCACCCTTGGGTCCCGCATCTGTTACCTCGATGGGAGTAATTTGGAAGTCGGTCTGTCTATTGTCTATTGCAGCATTTATTCTTTGTGGAAAAGTTGTTTGCTGATTTGGAAGGGGATTCCTCAGTGTTTGCCCACCTGGTGTCTTGGTTGGGCATTGATTAGCATAATGTTCCCCTCCACAAGTGAAACATCCTCCCAGTGGTCCTTTTTTCTCATTTGCCTTTCCTTGATTGTCATTTCCTCTCTAGATGGTATTAACATCTTTCTCATTCTCTCGGAAATCTGACCTATTTCCCTTAAACTTTTTGTTCCCATAGAAGTTACTTACTTCTCTGTCATTTTTGGGTTTGATCGTCTGAGGGGTTGAAGTCCATTCCCCTCTCTTCCGTTTCTTATCACGGATAGAATCATCTTTCTTAAGTTTTGATTCCTGACGTACCGCCTTCTCATATGCTTTTGTGACACTAGCTAGTGCGAGGACATCTATCGGTCCTCCTATTTGGTTATTCAGTCCCATCAAATATTTCCTTAAGCAGAACTTTTTATCAGTCTGCAACTGGGGTACGTACTTCAGTAGGCGAGTGAATTTTTCTGAATACTCATTCACGGTCATGTCACCTTGCCTGAGATCCTGGAATTCTGCTAGCTTCTGTTCATAGAAGAATTGTGGCAGCCACCGCTGCCGGAATAATTCGACAAACTGATTCCAGGTTACCCTAGTCGGCTGAAGTTGTAATTCGGTCATTTTACTTTCCCACCAACCTGCAGCTTCCCCTATCAATTGGTAAGATCCCTACACAGCTTTTTGCGTCTCGGAGTAATTTCGGATGTTAAAATACTTTTCCATTCCAGTCAGCCAAGCTTCGGCAGCCTCTCCTAGAACGGTTCCGTCATACTGGGGAGGTTTTATCTTCTTCATGTCCTCAGGAATGATTCCTACCCTAGGGTTTTCTAGGTGTTGAGTTCTGTTTTGAGATTGTGCTTCCTTCTTAGCACTAGATTGTTGATACTGATTTTCCCTATCCTCAAATTGGTACTCGGTTCTTTTACCCTCAGTTTCATCCATGTCCCGGATCTTCTGTTCAAGATGCCCTATTCGGCTCTGAGTTTCCTGCATCATCAGCAGTAGTTGATCCAACTTTCCGTTTGGAGATCTAGGTGCTTCTACGCGATTTTCTTCTTGTGAGTCCCCCATTGTATTTGAGTCCTGTTTACGGACCACGTTTTTACAATTATTCAGTATAATTCTTAACATGAATGGTTTCTAAAACATAACTACCATAATGTAAGTATTTAATGCCCAAAGTTTCACATCACAACATGGTTGTTGTTTTTTTTTTGCTTCAGCCAAAAGGATTCTATCTAGGGCTGACACTGTCTGTGCATGCGAGCCCGGGTCCAGTGTTGAACCCAGTGCTTTGATACCATATGTAAGATCCTAAAATATCTAGTTTCAAGATTTACTGAAGATTTAATTAAACAGTAAACTAAAAGAGCAAATTTTTTTTTTCTTTCATAACATAAATGAACAACTTTCTATCTAAGGTAAAATTATTCTTGCAAGTAAGCCTTTTCTCATAAATCTAATCTATCATTTGTACATACAATGTAAAGTACTTTTAATGAAATTAAAAGAGAAGTAGAATGTTTCTCACTGTTTATCCGCATACAAGGTAGACTGAAAGATCTCGGCTGTCATCAGGAGGGAAAGACAACACCAGGGCGTTTAACCACCCAACCGATGAAATTAAAGTTTCGCCCTTTGTCCATTTCTTGCTGAAACGGACCTGGCCCCTCCGCAGAGGAAAGAATAGATTCAGTAAGAGTAGTCAACTGGAACTGGTGGAACCCTACTATCTCAGACGGTTATTCCCTGCAGCGACTGCTACCCTGCATTAACACCTGTCTAAGAGAGTATCCGGGTTACTAGGAAATTGGTCTAACATCTGCTGATGCACCCTTGGCCAAGGTAATTTTCTGCTCTACTGAGCTTTACTCAATTTCCCACCCTATCCGACTAACTCTCATTTCACCTATCAAGGATTAAGTGTATTCTGGAACTCTCACTGTTCCCTATTTGTACATATTTCGTCTTACTGTTTACAGCCTTTGACACTTTAACTGTTTCTAGTAGTTTTATAGAATTGGTTCTAGAATTTATTCTGACAAAGTGATAACTCATATCAATTGACCAGATGAAGTTTCCCACTCATGTGGTCTTTCAGATATGTTACTCTGTTATTTTCAATAATCTACAAGGACGTTGAGATTTGTATTACTTGAAACATTTGAAGATTACCATTGCCTGTAATCTTAGATTTAACTTTCTCAGTTAAAAACAAATCCAGTTTGTTAAGATTGGTCTAGTTTTTTTTTAAGCTGGTTCAAGAAAGTTCTCTGTTTCCCTCTCATCAATGCTAAACAAATGCATGCCATAAAAGATGAACAGGAACTAGTTTCAAATTAATTGAGTAATTTTGATTCAGAAAAGACCCCATTTGTAAGTTTGCTTACTGGTTAAACAGAATGAGGACAGCAAGAAAGATAACAAAGTCCCTCACATATAGCTTGATGTAAAGCACGGGTGTATTTCCAGATGGCTCTAATGACAGAAACGCTTTATATGCGGCACCACTAAACTGTATTCAAAGCTTCACAAGCTAACTGTATGCGCAGCTTCACAAGCTAACTGCTGTTCTGCTATAAGCTTGCAAATTAACTTAATAACATGAAAACGACACTAACTTAATGCCACTGAAGCTTACTAAACTGCTAGTACAACTCCCGTTATGGAAAGCAGATTGAAACTTAATAAGTTACTTACTCCCTGCTGTGTACTGCAGCTAGGACTGTAAAAACATGCAATGCGATTCTAGCAAATATGGCACATTTAATCTTTCTAAACAGTTAATAATACTCTCGCTATGAATAGCAACTTGAGCCTTGTAACTTAATGAACGACACTACAGGGTGCAGAAAACCTTATGTTCTAAAACATAACAGCACATACTATCCTGTCAATAAGAAATTGACTACACACTATGCTACCGCATACGCATGCATTGAAGGCATCACAAGAATCTGATTTTAAACTAACACCACAGTGCGTAGCAAAAGGAAGAATTCATGCATGAATTAAAGAAAGCTCAACCACCAGTACAAAACAGAATCGACAGTAAGAAGTGTGAAGAAGGAACCGTGCCTGGAAGTTACGTTAACAGTTCTCCACTGTGCAAAGCGTTCAGCTCTTTCCCCTTCCCGTCACCTTCTAAGACTCTCGCTAATAACCACAGACCACTTAATGAAGCTATGCAATCCCTAACTACCCAATCCAATGGTGATGCTCTCGCCATCTTTCATTGTGGCAATCCATCACCTTCGATAAACTAATATTAATCATCTTTTCCATTTCTAAAGTATTTACGGTAAAAACTTGGTGAAGATTAGGAGGCCGAAAAAATTATAATGAAGATATTTAAATAAGAAACCCTTCGTCAAATGATACTAGACAAAGAACTTTAACCGAAATGACCCAAGATATTTAAATAAAATGGATCAAATATTAAGACACTATTATTAATATTATTATTAGAAAATTGATGTGAGTTTCTATTATGACAAATTAATTAGATTAAAGACTCCATATTTAATATTTGAACCAAAATAATTTCCTAATAAGGAAGGAATAACGGCTCGAAGGATTTATTATTATTATCATGAACGATGTCAAAATATTAATAATATAGGCCGAGAAGTTACTAGAGGGGTTTGCTAAGAACCATCCTAAGCTTGGTCATTGTTATCTCAAACAAATTCCCTAATGGACTTTATTAGGGTGTGGCCATCAGACTATTCCAATTCCCATTCCATTTTAGAATCAGTTCCTCATCTTACTTCCCACTATCCTTTCCTCCTTTCCTGGTGTTATCTCCCCCCCTTTTCTAGGCGTCCCTGTCGCTCCTGCAACCACTTGCACACAGGAAAAGTTAATCCATCTTTTTATATTTCGTATCCATAAATCAAAATATTTAGCATGTAATTTAAATCCAGATAAATTAATAAGGCGCATATTTCCTAATAATTCTTCTTTGATCTTTTAATTAACCAAACAGGATTTATCTTTCATAAATAGCAAAGCACGGAAAATATTAACCAAAAATCCATTTAGGGCACAATAACCATAAATATTAAACTAGAAACCATTTAGGGCACATAAACCAGAAATGTGAAACTAGATACCATTTAGGGCACATAAACCAGAAATGTGAAACCAGATACCATTTAGGGCACAAAAATCTAGAAACCATTGTTTCAAAAAAGTTGCTGAAGATGGGTGTTACACAAATAAAATATTTGAATCCAAACTGCTTACTTTCCTGCTTCTTTTGCTGCTCTATATTCGGCTTCACATGAAGACACTGTTCTAGTTGCTCGTTTTTTGCTGCTCTATGTAATCAAACTTGATTCAAGCTGAAAAATATAACCACTAGTAGATTTCCTGTCAACCTCCGAAATCTGAATCTGTATATCTAACCAATGAAATTGAAGACTTATCGCTATAGTGGATGCCAAAGTGTAGTGTTCCTCAAATGTATCTCAAAATTATCTTTGTGGCCAACCAATGACTTTCTTTAGATGCTTGCATAAATCGTGATACAAGATTGAGTGCAAAACAAATATTTGGTCTAGAATGATTCAAATAAACCAAGCTACCAACAAGCTGTCTATATAAAGTGGCATCTACTTTTTTAGAACACTCTTTAGTAATCTTGACTCCTAATTGAAAGGGAGTAGTGGCTGGCATGCATTCAAGCATGTTAATTTTTTCTAAAAGATTCAAAGCATACTTTGATTGTGAGATGAATAATCCATCACGGAGTCTGCAGACTTGTAGACCAAGAAAATAATTGAGTTCTCTTAGATCACTCATATGAAATGCCTTCTCACGAGAAGATTTTAACTCATTGATTAACCCAATATTTGGTCTAGCAATAAGTAAGTCATCTACATAAATAGGAACGACAATAATCTCATCTTCAACTTTCTTCACATAAAGATTGGATCTGATTTACACCTTTTAAACTCATGAAGTCAAAAGTACCTATCAATTTTCTCATTCCATGCTCGTGGTGCTTGTTTTAGACCATTAAGAGATTTCTTTAATCTGCAAACAAAGTTAGGATTTTCATGATCTACAAAACCTGGTGGTTGATCCATATATATTTCTTCATATAAGTCTCCATTCAAGAAAGCAATTTTAACACCCATTTGATGAATATGCCACCCAAGACTTGCAGCCAAGGAGAGAATAATTCTAACTGTATTCAATTTAACAATTGGTGCGAATGTTACCTTGTAATCAACACCCTATTTTTGGTTAAACCCTTTAGCAACCAATCTAGCCTTGAATTTTTCAATAGCACCATCTGATTTAAATTTGGTCGTGTAGACCCATTCTTAAACTCTTCCCTTTGGTAAGATGCACAAGTTCCCAAGTGTTGTTCTTTAGCAATGCATCATATTCCTCTTTCATAGCTTGCTCCCATTCTTTCTTCTCTCTAGCTTCCTCATATGAGACTGTGTCATTAATCTATAATACTTTGGCCATTAGAGCACTACCATTCCTTTCTTGGTTCCTAGGTCCTTGCTTGTAGATTTCTTCAACACTCCTTGTCTTTTGTCTAGCTGAAATATTAACTTCTTCATCATCACTATCTGCAAAAAAAGGTTGGTCACAAGCGTTAGATGTTTCATTAATGCACACTTTATCCTCATCAATATAGGGAGCACCTGGAAGTTGCGAGTGTTCATCAAACTTTACATCTCTACCAACAAAGATTTTCTTTGTTGCCAATTCATATAACCTATAAGCTTTTGATTCTTCACTGTAACCCATGAATAAATATTTATGACTCTTTGGTTCTAACTTTTGCCTCTTTTCATTAGGAATGTGTGCCCAAGCAATACAACCAAATACTTTAAAATATCCAATATGAGGTTTTCTACCACTCCATGCTTCTTCTAGGGTGATATTTGTAAGAGCTTTGGTGGGGATCCTATTCACAATATGTGCAGCACAAGAAACAAACAAACTCCAAATTTTTTAATGAAAACGTTTGGAATGCAACATACAATGAGCCATTTCTAAAAGAGTTCTATTCATTCTTTCAGCAACCCCATTTTGTTGAGGGGTTTAAGGAACCGTCTTTTGCATCTTAATATTATAATTTTCACAAAAATGATTCACATGCATAATTGCAATATTCACCCCCATTATCTATCCTTAAACATTTAATTCTTTTTCCACATTGGTTTTCAACTAAAGCTTTAAACTTTTGAAAAACTTCAAACACTTAACTTTTTTTCTTTTAAGAAACTAAACTCATACTCGCCTACTATAATCATCAATAAAAGTGAGAAGGTACTTGGCACTTGAATGTGATGGATAACCTGGTTCACATAAATCACTATGAATGAGTTGTAGTGGATGATTAGCTCTCCATGCATTTCTTGATTCAAAATGATCTCAATGGTGTTTACTTAACACACATCCCTCACACGCACCTTCAGAAGTTGAAATTTTTGTTAGTCCTCTAACCATATCCTTTCTAACCATATCTTGTAACTTTCTATAATTTATATGTCCAAGTCGAGCATGCCAAAGTTTTGACATGTAATCAGTTTGAGCAATAAAAGCATGGGACAGTGTGTTTATCATCAACAAAACCAACAAATTTGAAGAGACCCTCTTTATGACCAACTCTACCAATAGCAATTACATTTCTGGGGTCTTATATTTCTAACAATAACTTGATTAGTAGTGACAACAACCTCATATCCAGCTTGAGCAATTTTATATACTGAAATAAGATTCATCTCTAATCCTTCAACCAATAAAACATTTTTCAAAGATCCATTTGTCACATTAACAGTGCCTGTGCCTAATACTAGAAGTTTCATTTTATTTCCAATAGTAATTTCTTGATTTCAATTCTTCCCTTCATGAAAATCAATAAACAAAGATCTATCTCCAGTCATGTGAAATGATGCTTCTGAATCTAAAAACCATTCTTTATTAGTCTTCACAGAAAAGTATCTCCCCTTAACATTAGATTCACTTTTGGGTCTAGCACTTACCTTCATATTTGGTTGTTCTTGCTTTTTGAGGGAGATGGCTACGAAGCTATGCTTATCCGCCTTGCCATCCTCAAACCTTTCTTCCTTGGGCTTGTACTGCTACCTTTCATTGTCCCTCTTCTTCAGACAGATTTTCTCCATATGATTCTCACTGCCACAATACTTGCAACTAATGGGTTTTCTTCCCACTTGCTTTTCTACACCAGTATTTCTAAAAAAATTGTTAGAACCATCATTATTTCGAGATTTATTATTGCCTTTCCAATTCTTCATTCCATCCACATTTCTATAAAATGATTTTCCCTTAGTTACATATGCATGATTCTTCTTAATATAACCTTCTTTAACAAGTTGAACTTCATCTAAAATTGACTTACAAAATTGATCAAAAGTTTGTTGGGGGGCATTGGGATTTAATTGAATAACTCTTTTCCTTGATTCTTTAAAAACTTTGTATGGCTGGGAAAGCTTAATTTCAACCATTGCAATCAACTGAAAATCCTTTTTTGCATATTCAACACCTATTTTCTTTAGCTGAGCATTTAAATATGTAATTTCATTGAAGTAATCAGTCATTTTTTTCAAAATCAACAGGATCCAAGTTCATCAATTTTTCTTCTATACTAAAAATGCTGGCAATATATGCATCTTTATAATCTTTTGCTAAATTTTCCCATAATTCTATTGGACCATCAATATCAACAAATCTTCTATTGAGATTGGGACTCAAGGCTTTACCAATGATACCTCTAGCTTTCCATGACTCCTTTTCTTGGGCAGAATGAGGTTCTCCGATTTCTTTGTTCACTAACCTCCACAAAGCCTTTTCTCTTAAAGCATTCTGGACTGCAATCTTTCAATCAACAAAACCACTTCCATCAAAGATAGGCAAAACCTCATTTGAAGAGCCCACAATAGCAAGAAAAATTAGCCTCTAAACAATATCAATCCAACAATACTCCAGCCCTGTCAGAATCTCTAAACCAACTCTAGCTCTGATACCATGTAAAAACAGGCTCAAAATATAATTGTAATCTAAAATAACAGCAATAAACAGGGCAAAACAGGGTACTAGATCAAAAAGAGATAATTGATAAATCTAACATTCGTTAAATTCAATCCAAGAGCATACAATCGCATTACTATCACCATTACATTACATTACTGCTCACAATGAGCAGCTTCATATTTATAGTTGAGCTTAGAAACTTCTAGAATTCTAGAGAATTCTAAACTAGAATGTTCTTGGACAACTTCTAGACAGTTTCTAGTTATTTCTCTCTTCTAGAAAACTCTCTCTCTAGAACATTCCACACATTCTAGACAATCTTATTCCTTAACAAATTTAATGCGGGGAGTATATTGTCAGACAAAATTTAAAGTTATCAATCTTTTGCAATAGGTAGTTGTAATACATATTTTAAGGATGTAAAGTGCAGCTAGGGTCAAAATTGGAGTAGGGAAAATGCAAAACTATATAATTTATTGGAAATATTTTAATAAAACTTATACAGCATGAAACATTTATGTTTTAACATGAGATTGCATCTTATGAAAGCATAATTTGATTAAATTTATAATTTTTATAATTCTCCAGAAGTTATTATAGGATTTGGAGTGCATATTTGTCCCATATTCATAATTTGTGGTGATTCCATTTATATATCATACAGCTGTCTTATTTATTTTTTCACATATTCTAATTTGTTTGGTATCTCCATACTAGGATGGCAGAACCAATATTGTAGAACCAATATCACTGCGCATCTTGTCCCAAAATATTTATTCTAAGTTCCATGGAATTATAGCAGGACTTGGATCAAATTGAAAAGAATTATATCAATACAAAATATGCACAGAAGTGTATCGATACACTTTAAGTTGCATGAAAGTATGTCAAAGCTTAAATTAAATTGATAAGAATCATATCAATACAAAATATGTGCAGAAGTGTATCAACACAAAACTGCATAAAATTCTTAAATTAAGCATATTGACACAAATTGCCCATCATGATGTCAGCACAAAATTGCAACACATGAAAGCTTAAAATGCTTAAATTTAGTTTAATCATATAAACAGAAAATTGTAAGGAAGCATATAAACACAAAACTGTATTGTCATTATTGTGTAAGACTCTTAAATTAAGCATATCAACACAAAAATTGTCCCTCATGAGAACCTAAAGTTTAAATTAAAATTGTACAGAAGCGTATCAACACAAAATGGAAGTTGCGAAAGCCTAAATTGTTTGCATTGTACAAGCTTCAACAAAGGAAACAAGCATAGAGAATAACATTACAGTTGATCAGTGGTTTACACATGCAAGGCATTAAGAACATTCTAGCTTCCCATATCAGGAACATTTTAAAAATCTTCAAGCTTGAGATTGGATAACTAGCCTCGTGATACCTCTCTTTTAAGCGTGGTGATATAAACAATTCATCTAATTTACTGGACCATCATGATCAATTCTTTGTTTTCTGTTCAGAAGCATGGTGAAGCACCAGATCAACAAGTGGGTAGAAGAAAAATGTAAGAGAGCAAAAGGGCAAGCAGGCTTTAGATCAAAACACTCAATTATAGACCATGGCATCACTTTGGGTCACATTATTGAAAAAGTTCGGTATGATAAAAAGGAAGCTTATTGCTATTTTGTTGACTTCAAGAAAGCTTTTTGTATGTTTGCAGAGCAATATTGAGGGGCTGTTCGTAGGCTTTACGAGGAAGTTTGAGTAAAACTCAGAACTCAGATAGGCCTTTCTGAAAGTTTTAGAAGTGACATAGGTATCAAACAAAGGTGTCCTCTTTCCTCTACACTTTTTTGCCTTTGTATTGGAAACTAGAAGAATGGCTAAACATGCAAAGAGTGGAAAGTGTTATTTTGGGAGAGTATGTTTTGAGGATTCTCTTGTACGCTGATGATCTTATCTTGATCGGTAGATCTGCACAAGGGTTACAAGAGCATTTATATGCCTTAGAGCAATTCTACAAGTTGCAAGTCAACACTAGAAACAAGCTCAATTGGAATACTTGTAGAAGGAAGAGAGACTTTGGGAGGATGGAGAGCACCATATGCTTTGCAAAACAGAAGTAGGGATGTAGAATTATGGGATTAGAAAACTATGCGAATCCTTTCTAGGCTTTTAGTTAGTCCAGTGATTATTTATGGATGTGAATTATGGGCTAGCAGTACTTCAATGGTAAAATGGAAGCAAACAGAGAGGATTAAATAACACATGGTCATAGGCAAATCAAATCTCAAATCCTCAGTCTCGTATGAGGCTCTTTTTGATCAAATGGGTACTCATTGAGGCCATTGCTATGGTGCATCTCATATCTTGTCTTAAAGAAAGTTCAATAGATGGTGACACATAGATGGCCTATGGCTGTAATCAAAGAAGTCTTTGATGAAACAAAACATCAAGTAGATGAGCAAATGGGGCTTCCACCCAAGTATGCACCCAATAATAACAAGAAATAAAGGCCTTTGCTACAGATAAATTTTGCAAGTCCATGTGGGATAAACTACTAAGAAAAAATAAATATTATCTTGACAAATTTAGTCCCACTTATGATCATAAGCAAAAGGCTTATATAGGGGCAAATATGTCATGGAGAGTGAAGATTTGTTTAGCTCAATTAAGAACTAGCTCACACCATCTTTGATGTGAAACATGTAGGTGGAAAAGGCCTAAAGAAGAATGGAAGGAAAGAGTTTGCATCTTTTGCAGAGTAGGGGTAGTTGAATCAGAGAACTTTATTCTTGAGTGCAAATCTTACTATGATATCCAAGCAAATATGTAGACACTTTAGTGGCTACTTTACAACTGGATTTGTTCGAAGAGGATAAGGTTGGGAAAACTGGGGAGCTCATCTTCAAGCTTCTTAATATTTGTTTTGCAAATTTGAAAGCTAGAAAGGTAGGGTCTATAGTCCTATAGACTATCTATATTAGATTGAATAGGAACATATCAAATTCCATGTTGTGAGACCCTAAAATTCTAATTAAAAAAAAAGAATATCAACACAAAATTGCAAAGTTGGATGCCTACAACACCTAAAACTAAATCCATTCACTTGTCGTACTATTGGCAATTTGTCGAGACATATTGTTGAGAACTATGGTGGTCATATTGATATATTGAAAGTGCATTTGGTGCCATTAGTGCATTCAAATCTATTTGGCCTAAGTAATTCTCAAGGCAAATGCTTTGCCCACTAATATAGTTGGTCTTTGTAATGTCCCCTTTTGTAAATGCCCTAGTTTTTGCCCTAAAATCACAAATTCCTTTCAAATAAGAGATGTAAGATGGTTAGAGGTATAACTTTACCGCTTAGATCTTGATTGAGACTCCTCAATCATGTTCGATATAGATCAATCTCTCCTACTAGGGTTAGGAACATTATTTTAATCATCATTGTAGTTTACATAATGCACATGTGGATTCCCTTTGGGCTTTACTCAATGACCTGTCCAAGTTATGAAGCCCACAAGAAGACATACATGCACCTTGAGCCTATCCATCAAGTTCAGGGGCATGGAGATACATCTGTCATTTGGCCTCCTAAGGGGCACTGAAATACGTCTGCCATATCAGCCTCAATTGGGCATGGAAGTATATCCACCATATCGGCCTCCTAAGGGGCACGAAAGTATATCTGCCATATCGGCTTCTTACTCTCCGCATATGCTCACATCTTCCCTTCATAATGGAATGGTCGATTGGATGAAGCTTCTAAGGGATCATTTCATCTACTCTATTATGCATATGTAGAATTATAACAAGTGTGATGCCAATAATGTATATATATAGCATCAGCAATATAATACTCCTTAATAATGGCTCAGCCAAGACGTAACGCATTATATCTCATACCATACTATTGAGAGAGATATCTAGGCCGCTGGTTAATATATTTATCTATGAATCTGAGAGCTCTTTGGAATGCCTATGATTGTATTTCTTTGATGCCTCACATTTATAGGATCACAAATAACTAATAAGTCTTTTGCTATATTCTGATTGCCCTTGTGGTTCATTTAATTATTTCTGCTGTATATGTATTTTCTTCTGCTGCTCATCGATCTGATTCTACTGTATTTTATTTCTGATTCCTTCCATGGATCCCATTGATTAGAAGTTTCCTCCTTATATACCCTGCTGAGTTGTTGAAGGGAGGTGTCCCTTGGAAAGTGACTGTCCTCTCAATAGGGATGAGTCTCTTCAGATTATCCCTTTCTTTTCATAACCAATATTCTTCCTTTAATCATTTTTTTATTATGCAAGTCGACTGCCTTCTTAATCACCTTGCTTTAGGGATATTAATCACTAATTTAATTAATAATTATTTGGGATTGCTGGCACTGCCTTGTCTTAGGCAATTGTGCCTTTCTCATTTTATATTACTGTATTTCCTTATCATCAGTCAGCCTTGATAACTTAATCTTCTTTCTTGTCGCTGCATTGTATGTGGTTTGTTCTTAATAACAATGTGCCATAGTAATTGAGGAAGTCATCCATGTACGGTTTCCTTAAGTATTCTTCATGTCAGGGCATGACAGTCATATGGAAAATGAATCCACTTGGCATTTGTTTCCAACCTCCATTATTTCTTCACTATTCTTTTCTTATGCTCTCTAAAACCAAAAAGGCGAGGGAAAAATCTATGCATGAAGCATGAATCCATAGTAATAGTTCTATACAAAATGTTAGCGAAGCAATTTGAACCTTGCAAGAATAGCATGTAAGCAACAATAACATTATCCAAATTTTCTTGCTTACTCCCATAGATCCCAATAAGTCTACTTGAAAATTTTAGTGTTCCATGGGGGCTTGGAGAGGATGTTTCCTTTGTTTTAGAATTGAACAACTTGCTCGATTTGGTGCATAAAAATAGAAGCTAAATGCTACCCCGCTTTGAAAGGTAAGAGGCGAGGTTTGTCATTGCAAAATAGGCTTTTGAATATTCAATTTTCTTTTTAAATTTTAGCCATTTTAGTTCGTTAAGAATTTAGTTATTTAAATCAATGATGCGAAAAGTTGTGAGTACTTACAAGACTTAGGAGCCTCATTTTGACAGCAACCTGCTGAAAAATTCATTGCTGGATTTTATGTAAACTCACAGCTATTTCTTTTAGTAGAAGTCATCCAAAAATCACATTTTTTTCCAAAAACTCTATCTATAACTCGCTGAAAAATCATTTTTTCTCTGTCAAACGTTTAAAATTTTAGTGATTTGAGATTTCAACCATTTTCGAGAAGGCAATTGCAGCAATTTAGGGCACAATGGTGAGTTAGGGTATTTTCAGGACGCAATTTCAGCAGACTTTTCTGCACACAAGTTTTGCTACTATTAAATTATTAGTATATATTTTTGGGACATAGGTTTATGGGGATAAAAATATTAGACCAACAGTTTGCAATAGTAAAATGGCGTATAATGGTCATATACTACTACACTTTTGGAAGGTGGTTTTAGCAAACTTTAGCTACTGTTAAATTATTATTATATATTTTTTAATATATTAGAAAATAATATTTGTATGATGTCAATAGAATTCTCTTAATATAGTTTATTTCAATATAATTAAAAAAATAATTTTAATATGGTATTAGTTTATACCAATATTCAATTTTTCAAGATTTTGAATTTCCCCTATAAAACTCATGAGCGAAGCCAAAAATTGCCATTTTTGTGCGAAAAACTCATCCAAATCCGTATAATTAATTTTTTTCTTGCAGTTAAAAAGATGTGTTTTTCATTGGTGATGAAGGCTTTCATTGTTTTAAAGACCTTAATTTGGGCTTGGCGAGAGGGGATCCACCCCTTGACCTTGTTGGGGCCATTGCCCCCAAGCCTCCACAAGGAGAGCTGCCCCTTGACCTTGTCAGGGCTGTTGCCCCCAAACCTCTACAAGGGGTATTGCCCCTTGACCCCATTAGGGCCGTTGCCCCGAAATCCCCACGAGGGGCATTGCCCCTCAACACCATCAAGGCCTCCACTCCCCAATCCCCATTAGTTATTGGGATTTTCTAAATAAGAAACTTGATTATAATGAGGGGGTGATGAGGAATTGGGATATTACTCTTGAGTGTGGTAACTTAGATGTTATTATTGCACAACTTGCCAAAAATCTCTTTACACGAGGCAACTTCTACATATGAAATGGTTAGTGGAAGTGGCATCATAACTCATTTAGAGGCTGAACTTGTTTTTTGGTTTATGATATGTAATAAATTCTAATTTTAATTTATATATGATGGAAATTAGTAATATGCTCAACAAATTTAGTAATACGTGTTTTTGAAGAGTAATTTTATAAATTTATGTATTTTAAAATGTTCGATAAAATTGCTGACTTATTGCTGACCTTTTCCCCAAGTTTTTGCCAAGTCTTGAGTTTTCTATTTTGTTGGGCTTGTTGGGTTATTGTCGAGTTTGAGTTTTTCAACTATGACTTAAATAGATGCCCTCTTCTATCCCCTATCATCCTTGAAAGTACTTTCCCACATTCATTGCATCTCCCCTATCTTGGAAACTTGGAGAAATATTGCTTGAAATTTATACTTGTTAGCACAACATTTGTGGCTAAGTCTGCATATTTTACTTTCCATTCCCACACTCTCTTCCTGATGATGGATCACGGAGTGTGATCCGAAACGTTGATGCTAAAAAAACTCACACAATCGAATCCAGAAACTAATATTGCAACATTTTTGGTTGCTAATCTAAATTGACTGACAAGCTAGAACTTTTTAAGTCTCCAAAGTTGTAGGATTTGAGTAATCTACCCATATTTTATTTGGTATCAAGATAGACCATCCATCTTCTATCACTTTGTTCATTGATTATATTGGGGCTTTTTAATTGAAATTGGACCCTCAAACTTCTTTCTAGTTGAAAAGTGTTTTTGATCAAGGATAAAACAGGTTTTGATGGGGCCTCGAAACCCATTAACAACCAGATTTTGAGAGGGATCCGGAACCTACCAAAAAACAACAACTACAAGAGATATTACATTGCAGAACAACAGCTAACCAACAACACAAAAACAACAGCCTAGAATGATACCAACAACTAGAGCACCAGTTGAAAAGCAATAGGCCTAAGCCTAACAAGCTAGACAAATATTGTTTTCCAAGGCTCCCTAAACCTTAATTACAAGCAGCCTCAAGGGATTATACAATGAAGGTCCAACTGAAAATAAGGGGTTTGAAAGGCTCCTCAACCTTCATGGGATTTGACTTGGCTTCCACCACCAAAACGAACAACTTCAAAAGATTGCATAGTGGAGAAGCAACTGAAGAACCAATGGGTTTTGACCCGGCACCCTAAACCAAAGCAGGGTTTTGAAAGGCTCCCCAAACCTGCACCTTGGGTTTTAACATGGCTCCCAAAACCATCACATTGAAGTAACCAAACATCAAGATAAGCTTGAATGAACAATCCTTGTTTAATGAAACCTTCCAAGATAAACCAGCCAAGGAGGAGAAACAAGAGTTTCGACAGGCTCCCCAAACCAACAAAGAGGGTTTTGAAATGGCACCCACAACCATCCAACCAAAAACAACACAATCAGCCCCACCAAGAATCTCCATCTTAACAGTAAAAGTCCTTCCCACCTCAATAGGGAAGGAATCGACCTCAATAGGAAAGGACAAGATGATAGACACTATAAGGAGGATGACCATCTGGTTTACACTTGCTTCCAGACTACCAACAACTAGGTAAAACCACATAAAGCATCCAACAACCTCTCCCATATAGCAATACTTCACCTCCATAGAAGATGCCTCCACCTCAATAGGAGCCATAAAAGAGGAAGAAAGATGCACAATGAGCCAAACTCAAAGCAAGGTGGAACTGGGAAACCCCACCTCAATAGGGGGACACTCCACCTCTAAAGGAGTATCATGGGCAAACCACCAGAGAACAAAAGGAGCCCACAAAAGTAGAAAAAAAGAGAAGATCCAAGCTCTAGACTAAGCAAACCAAGCCTCCAACCAACAAAAAACCCTTAACCAAAAGCAAAAAGTGGAAAGTACAGGCCCAAGAAAATTGTCAGCATCCATCTTACCACGAGAGAGAGAGAGAGAGAGAGAGAGAGAGGAAAACCACAACTAGAAGAAGCACACCACAACTGCCATGAACAACCACTGTAGGGCACTGCAAGCAAAACATGGGGACACCAAAACCCTGGCACAAACTAATATATCAAACTTGTCTCCAACATTCTTAAGAGGATGCAGTTGGGAGTTTCAGGTACTATTGATCATGCAGTATGCACAAAAACTAGAATGTTGTATGAATGGTTTAAAAAAGAAGCATTTGCAAATCGATGCATGAGCATCATAGGGGCCCAACATTCTTGCATCTCCCAAAAACATTGTGTCTTGTTTTGTTGCATGTAGCTTGTTTACTTTTGGTGTTTCTTATTGTGTGTTTTGGGTAGTTGTTGGACTTGTGTGACCTTATATCTTGCGCCTTTGGTTCTTACACAACCTTTGCATGGTGTTTTTTAGCGCAACTTTTTGGATGTGTCTTGTTTTGTTGGATGCTAATTGTTTACTTTTGGCATTTCTTATTGTTCATTTAGTTTTTTGTGTTTTTGGCAGTTGTTGGACCTGTGTGACCTTGCATCTTGTGCCTTTGGTTCTTACACAACCTTTGCATGGTTGTTTTTTAGCACAACTTTTTGGATGTGTTTTGCACAAGCCTTGGTAGGTGCTAGTTGGTCTATGCATCTTATATGCTACTGTGCAATCTTTAGTATAACAAGTGGTTGGATTTCATTTGAATGATGCATGATTTTTGAAATTGACTTTTTTTCTTTTGTGTCACTTTGTGTTGGTTGCTTTACTCGTGTGCATGTTATCCTTGCACCAAATTCTCTTTTAGGCATGCAACTCCAATTCTAAAGCTTTTGAGGTTAATCTAAACATTTGGTTATCAATTCCTTATGGTCAATTTATTTTTCTTGCATAGGTCACATGTAGATGATCAGTTGATTAGACCTCTCTTGGATTGACAATTCTACTTCATCTTGGAATGAACTTTTTCTTTTGGTTGTGGACAATTGGCATTTTTTTCTTCTCCTTGTTCAGTTCATTGATGAATGCCAGAGTTACAATGTTCATTTATCTAATGGCATTTTTTCTATGAAGAATGGGGTTGGCAACTTGCTTTAGCTTTGGGTAGATTGTGATGTAGAGAATCTCTACTTCATGTTCTCGGGTTCCATTTAAATTTTATATTTAAGGGTCCATGTGCTTGTAAATTTTTTTGCAATTTAATAAAGTTTCCAATTATCTATATTTCCTTAGCATTCTTCTAATGCTTCTATTTTGACTTTGCATGTTTTTCCACTAGTTGCTCATTAAATCATTTGACTCATTATGGTATTGCATTAATTGGTATCAAAACATGTATTTTGAGTCCTAGGGGTGAGCTATGTGAGCTCCAATGTTTGTGTGATTATTGCATTGCACGTGGTCCAAAAAGTTTAGTGGTCCATAGAGTCGGAAGAATGAATGCATGGAATGTTCAAGTGGCTAGAGGACTACACTTGGTGAATCTTGCTAATATGTTGAGAGCTATGCAAGTTAGAATCAATGTGATGGAGGTTGGACAAAGATGAGTGGTTGTGGTTGAAGATATCAATGTGGACGAGTGTAAAGAAGAGCCATGTTGGAAGCCTTGACTCTAGACATTAATGGGGAAGTTGTTGCAAAAAAATTGATTTGTGTGAGCTTTGGTGAATTCTAGTGTAATAGAGAAAAATTGAACCACTAAAAAAGAATAGTTTGTGTAGCTGATGTAAACTAATAGATAAAAATATTTAGTTCACAAGAGGAAAAAGTACAGGTTACAAGGACCTTCTGGATAGCTTTGTGGGCTCTTTGTCTAGAATGTATGTGAGGGTCGAGGACGATAGCGCAATGCACAAGCGTCTTGCACAAACAAAATGTCAAGAACTATACTAGAAAATACAAAATAGCAGGTAGTATGTTTTGTAGACTAAATGCGATGAACATTTTGAGGTGTGAAATACAAAGCAAAAAGGAAATAGCAGAAACAATGGGAGGAAACAAAGGAATACTTACAAAGGGTTTGAGAGATGAAGCTTCTAGTTTGAGCAGCACTCTCCTTCGCTGGAACCTACACAAAGAAGATCAATGACAAAAGTTTGGGGTTGGTCGTGTTTAGAGGTTTGACATGGTCAAACCCCTATTTTGGTGTTTCCACCTCTAGAGATAGCCTAAAGATGAGATTGTGATAAAATGAGAAATGGGCACAAGCGAGAACAATAAAGAAGACGATATGCTAAATCAAAGACAATGAATTATATGAACTTGTAAACAACCGGGAAATAGTTATCCACCCTTCAACACCAGAAGCAACATGGCTTGGCAGAATGAGGAATGGCAACGACTTCCAAGTTGGGTAGAGCTTTGTTGGATGATAATGGAGTTATGCTAAGCTATGAGATGGTGTAGAGAATGTAGAAGAACTTCCAAAAGTGAGAGAGTGAATCAAATGATCAAGGGTCATGAAATGGGACAAAAAATGGAAGGTAAAAGGGACTGGCAATCGTCCCGACGTCGGTGTGAGCCCAAAGGGGCACTGCACTGCCAAAAATTAAGAAGTGTAATGTCCCAATGACCAACTCAATCTTGGATATTTGCAGGATGTTACTGCGGCACATGATGTCTCCGTGGCACGCACGCGCTCAAGCGCAATCCGGACTTAACAGTCAAGAAACCGGGTGGTTCTACCTACTATCACTTATTGGAGGAAGTTGCTTTACCTTTTGTTGGAGGACATTCAAACACACTTCCATATAGAACACATTCCATCGCATACCATTTACTCTTAATGCTTTCTACAATTGTAGGTTTCTTACACTTGTAGCAAAATTACTAGAACCTCACGAGACACAATGTAGTGAGCTAAGCCCTTCTCTAATACTATTTGTTACAACCTAGGCAAGGGGCTCTAAGTAAAGACAACGTAAAACCTAATAGCTTGAAACTCACTATCACATGCACACATAGACAAAAGTGAGCACGATCATTATCTGCATTAAAGTTCAAAATTTATAAAAGGCTTACCACATATTATGTAGTCTAGCATTGAACCAAAACAATGTTCTTAGTCCCTAGAGGTGTGAGCTATAAACTAACTTTTTGAGCTTTTACTTTTCTCAATGTTACTCTTTTTTTCTTTGCTATCTCCCAACATCACACAGCTCAATATCCTTGTTTACTTAGATGGTTTGAATTCAGTTTCACACCTTGTCTCAGACATTACAACCCTTTTCTTGATTGAAACATCCCTTGGATTCCCTTGTGGGAATTGACAAAGGAAGTGTAATCCATAGGTAAAACAACAACTAACCTAGAAATTGAAATAACTATTCAACCAATCTAAGATGTCAACTTGGACTCCAATGCCTTAGTCCAACTCCTATAGCTCCCAGCTTATACAATACAAGATGTTTGTCCAAAATGATACAAAATATCACCACATTCAAGAAAAGTGGTTGTTGTTGGAAATGTTGTCATTGATGTTTTTTCTTCAAGATAGGAGATTATTGGAAATATGGTCATTAATGTTAGAGTGAGATTGTTGGAAATATGGTCACTGATGACAAAGGTTGTCATTTCAAAGTTAGGGAGATTGTTTGTTATATTGCCTTTAATTGGAGGCCGACTCATGGAATTTGATTATTATGATGTAATTTTATAGGGCTGACCTATGTAATTTATTTTGGTGCCCAAAGGGGGTGTAAAAAAGTGAACCGTGTTTGTAAGTATGACCGTGTGATAAAATGTATAATCATTTGAATATAGAGAGCAGGGAAAATTTAGTGCAGAGCAGATTTTAATATGGAGCAGATTTTAATAAAGTGTAGAAAAATGTGTTCATCATTTGTTGAAGAAACAACATTCAAAAGGTGAAATTTCGCAGAAGAGGTTGGTTCTTCCAAAAAGAAGAGATTGGTGTTGCTTGTTGAGTTGGTGCTCAATTTTGGGGATCGTCGTCTTCAATGGGTTAGTACCAGCAAATATTGTAGTCAATCCGGACCACTCATTGTATTCAAGGACCTATATAAAGGCCTCTTCTTCTGATTTGTAGAGGGCGAATTGTGAGATTGTTGCCTAAGAGCTATTGAGATAATAAAATTTTCATTGAAGTGTGGTGATAATTTGATGTGTCTTGATGCTTGCTTGGTTTCATAATTCCCTCAATTAGATTAAGTTTAGTAGATGAAGTGTTGTAATTGTATTGGAGAATATGATGGTGTTTTTATGAGTTCCTCCGGTTCATACTTTTGACGTTTTAGTGATTCTATATCGTTTTGCAAAGTTAGCCTGAACCTATATCTACATGTGATTAAATTCTATCATTCGTACAAACCTCTGAAGGTTGCACCAGTTCACGTGTAGTTGTAGCTTGGCTTGGCAAAGCGGAACTTGGTAATTGAGGAATTCATCCATCATAATACTTTCTTTTGCTATCATTATCCTTAGGGGTAGATTAGAATCTCTAAACCCTAAATCCCTTTTATTTTCGCATATCCAGTAAAATCCAAAAAATAGTACTTCATTGCAACATCTTTCAATAGCACCTGCATTCATCATGACTTAAAATCATTCAAGAATTAAAAACGTAAGGCCCCTTGTGATATTCAGAAAATCACATCAACACTGAGCTTATCCACGAGTCGAGGAACCTTGGAGTCACCGTATGATCTTCTTGCAATCTTAGCATACGCGGTACTTTGTTCAAGAGAGGATAAGATATTTTGGTATTTTGTTCTACTGTTTGGTGAGTCAAAAAGCACGCATCAACAGGTTGGAGCTCTCACCGCTCGATATGATAGAATTTCAGATTGATAAGAATATCTCGGAGCAGCTCATTACTATAAAAGCTATTGATTGCAGGCGTGAGAATGATTCACCAAGTGACATAAAGATTTCTTTGTATGCTATGCAATATCAGAAAAGTATTTCCCCCTTGTCTCCTCCAAGCAATTCTTTCATCCATCATTCCCGAAAAATGGTGACAATTCTTCCCAAGGTACCTCCCCTTTTCTTTTAGAATTGCCTATGGAATATGAAGAAGTTCTCATACACTACCGATGTGAGAGTTTCTTGGTTGACAATGATATTAAAATTAAATTAGTCTTTGGTTCATTCCCAATCACGTCATCTTTCCTCGCAATTCTCCATTGTTAATAGTTCCTTTTAATTCAAGGTTCGAACAATTGGCAAGAAATGTTAGTCTTCAATTTGAGGTTTATATGCTTTGGTGATGGTTGGATGCCAAAAGAATTGAATTTGTGAATTAACTTATACCTTGTTATCTATGGGTAGGTTATAATTTTGTAAACTTTAAATTAAATATATTTATTTTTGAAGCTTGCAATGAATAAAAGGTTGTCTAAGAAGTAAACACAAAGATACAAGCTCAAGTGCAATTTTGACAAGATCAATCGAATATTCTTGTCTATAACCAAAGATTATGAATTAAATCAAAATCACGATTCTTAATTATTAAGATAATATAGTCATTACTCATATCTACATAAATATACTTTTACAATGGGTAGATCACGAGGTTGTTCATTTTAAATCGATTATGAAGATGCTTAGAAAAATTCCCTTTTATTTATAATATAAGTATGCAATTCTTATTGAAGAAGATTAATTCTATTTTTTATCAAACTAGATCAAGGAAAAGGCCTCCAAATCCACCCAAAAAATTGGTGACTAACATACAACTAAACCCTAACTCCTAGTGACTTGATGATCAAGATACTTAGCTATGGGTTCTTGCTCGGATGACATTTCTAACCTTCACCCCATGTCTACACCTTCTCTATTTGATGATACAACTTCTTCATATGGGCGTTTGGGAGATGGGATGCATCCCTTGAGGCAAGGCCGACTTGGCTTAGGGAGTAGGAAAAATAAATTAGAACCAATTGAAAATCACACCTCCTTATTTATTTAATAATCGTACCTCTCCCTTATCACATCTCTTGGCATTTAAAATTGAGCCTCTTGGCATTAAGAAAATCACATTCCATTGGGATGAAAATGGTTACAAGCTTCATTTCCTCCATATTGTCACTTCAGATCAGATTGCTTTGCATTTAATTTTAGCCTCCCTTTCATTGAAATCAGACCACTCTATCATTGATTGGATGTAATCCACTAAATCTCAAATTGTACCTCTTTGCAATTAATTTGCAGCTTCTTAAACTCAATTCCTCATTATCATTTAATTCCCCATCAATTGGATCGAACCTCCTATCATTGGCCAATAAAATCCATCAAATTTCAAACATTCTGGTTAAGTTCGATGAGGGCTTGGTATTTAATTACAAGCTTCATTTGGGTCCCAGCTCAATCTCCTTAATTGATAAAACGTTTGGACTTGTGGTTAAAATTGATGCTCATATAGGGCTGAAGTAAGACGTTTGATATGGCTGAGAACTAAATTGGGTCCAAGCCAATAAAAATTAGCGATTTTATATCCCAAACAAGGCATCATCATATGCATTGATTTTAACATGGAGTGAAAATTGATCGTTAAACAAGGCATTCAATCAACTTGGAGTGGAAATTGCCATTGAATAAGGCAAATGCTAGGTGGAAACTCGCACCAAATAAGGCAAACTTGGAATCCAAAAGTGGAAATTGAACCACAATAAGGCAAAACCACTATGAGTAAGGTGGAAACCACCATCGAATAAGGCAAAATTGTTGTGAGCAAGGTGGAAACCACCATTAAATAAGGCGAATTTGTAAAATCGCAAATGTAAATTGAGACCAAACAAGGATCATAGACTAGGAGGTCGGTTGGAAATTTAGCATCAATAAGGCGCGTGCCTAATAAAGAGGGCAGAAATCAAGACAAAATAAGGCACACAAACAATGACCAAAGTCAGAATCTTGGCATGAATAAGGTAGGACGGAATAGTTATATAAAATATAACATTTAAGATATTTTTATTTCTTATACTTTAAGTTATATTTTATATGAATATTGTCAGGATGTTTGAGAGTGGTTTCAGATTCTTAGGGTTGTAATAAAGATTTTATATTGTGGAAGATTCTAAAAAAAATTAGACTCAACCAAATTTCAGGAATAAGCATGCTTCCATTAGTGTTCTTTCTCAGGTTAAAACTTCATCTCTTCTTTCTTTGCATCTTTCACTATATCCTTTTACACTTTGGTTTATTCATTTCATCACAAATCTCTTGACTTTTAATTCCACATCCTTGATTAGCTCGGCTCAGCTCTCACTCATATCCCTGATTGACTTGACTCCCTAGCGAGCCAAAGTTGCTCAAACTCAACTCTTAGATTTAGAGACTTGAAAATTGCCACTGAACTAAGACTACTTGGGACAACTACCCCATTGCCAAGCGAAAAGAGGGGGTCCCCATTTGCAATAGGGCATGTGAAATCCTCACAACAATTCCCTGGTAAAAATGGGCCTCCTTAGTTAGTATTTCTACCACCACTAAAATGACATTGTGTCTTTTCTCGACATGGGTAAACCTTGGATAAAATCCATGCTGAAGCGAAAAGAAGGGGTCCCCATTTGCAATGGGGTGGTGGTGTGAAATCCTGAACAATTCCCTAATAAAAATGGGCCACCTTAGTTAGTTTGTCTACCACCACTAAAATGACATTGTGTCTTTTGTCGACATGGGTAAACCTTGGATAAAACCCACACTGGTGATCAGCCATTTCCATTCAGAAATGGCTCAAGCTACAACAATCCGAATGCATGTTGTTGTTCGGCTTTTACTCTCTTACTTTAGAGACAACTTACCACAATCTAGCAACATTCCCCCTTCGTTTCCTTACAAAAGTATAGGGGTTAAATATCGGCTAAAAATTTGGTAACACTTAGGTGCCCTTTGCACGGTGCTGATTGAGGTTCCTTTAATACTAAATTTCTTAATTTTGTTGAGTTGATTACATACAATTGCCCTTGATACCTTAAAGGCCATCTAGTTCAAATTGGAACCCTTCATATCTTGGGTCCTAGGAGTCATCTTGAAGGGTTTCTCAAACCTGATTATAGTACTCATACCCTTCTAGTTCTTGAAGGACTTTGTCCTAAAATTTGTTCTGACAGTTATCATAGGTGATAGATGTCTTCAGCGAAATAAAGCATTTGCCTAGCCATTTTCTTTGCCCTAGGTGTAATTAATTCCAAAATCATAGTTAGAGATGAATTCCAACCATCTCTTTTGTCAAGTATCCAAATTAGGTTCATGGATTATATACTTCAATCCTTGACGACCTAATTTGAGTTTTTAATAGGTTCCAATTGATATTGCCACTATCTTGGAGAGTATGCTTATTGATCCTTTCCGAACGCGTCTATAACTACACTATGCTTGAGGGGTTTCGTACTTCCGGGCTAGGTGCTGAAACTAATCTTTTATTCAAATAGTTGAAAGCATAGATCAAAATATCTCGATATATCGGTGATAAGCTGACTTATCGTGATAAGTTTCAGGCCGCGATAATCTATGTAAAGATATCGCCGGCCGATATCTTGAAACATATCGCCAAAAAGTTGCAACTTATCGCCGATATATGGCCACTTATCGCCGATAAGTAAAGAACTTCTCTCGCTTGCATTTGGATAAAACAGTGACAGCCCAACAAAGGGCCAAAATGTTTTTTTTATGCTAGTTGAGGTTTGGAGAGGTTAGAAAGGTTTTGGAGAAAGAAAGGTCAATATTTGCAGCATTTTAGATCGATTTCTTGTGGATTTAAAGCGGATTCGAAGAGATTTTTCAAGCAAATCTAGGTTCACAAGTAAGTTTTCAAAATTCTTTCCCTTTTGTTTTAAAATCATTTTGTCTTGTATTAGTTGCATTCAAGTTTATACAAACTATATAATATTATTTCCAATCTACTCTAACTTGTTTTAGAACATAATGAATAAGATTTAACAACATTTTTTAGCAATGTTTGCAAATTTTCATGGTTTTCTCAAAAATTTCATAACCTTACACTTTTTTTGTTTTTTTCCTTAAAGTTTCAGCTATATTTAAACTTATTTAAAGTTGTAAACCAACTTAGTTTGTTTCTAAATTTCTTTATTAAATTTCTAAATTTGTGCACTCATTTTGTATGTAACATGTGTAGTTTGATTCTTCATCAAAATGGCAAATAGGGATACCTCTACAACTGGGTCAGTTGCAGGGTCTGCCAGTGCCGAAGTAAATGCATGTCTAGCAGGATATGTAGGAACGCGCCCTAGAGGGGCTAGAGACAAGGCATGGGCATATGCTTTCAAATGATCCAAATATAATACTGTGATATGCATAAAATGTGAAAAACTAGCTAGTGAAGGCATATCTCGTTTGAAATACCACCTTGGAGGGATCACAAAGCATGACACAAGGGTTTGTGACAACACCACCCCAAAAATAATGAGAGATGAATGTCTTGCTCGTTGCTGGAGAAGAGAAAAAGTTGCAAAGGGAAAGGGCAAAATTGGCCATGAGGGCAGCCATTTCTGAATCGCAAGGTATCTCACACTGTCTCATTTTTAAGAATCATTTATTATTTTGTAATCACCTCAATAGTTTAGATTTTGCTAAAGCCTAAAACAATGATCATAATGAAATAATGTGGGTTGTGATTTGTGACCAGGTATCCCATCCACCCTTGAAGAAGATGAAGCAACACTTGAGGGCATAGTGAGCTCTCATCATGGCCCACGGATCTGCAAATCTACCATCTCCTTGGCTTCCACTTCCGCTGGTTCTAGTAGACCACCACAACACACATCTTCTATAGATAATTTTTTTGTGCACAAAAACACACCTGGAGCACAACCATCACTAGAGGGTAGTGGGTGGAACAACGATGCGCATCGGCAAGTTGACATTCAATGTGCTGATTTTTGGTATTTTAACAACATCTTCAATGTTGCAGCAAGTCCCTATTGGCTGAATTTTGTGATAGGAATCATTGTAGCGGAAAAGGGCTACAAGACACCTACTCCTGTAGACTTGAGTGGGAGTTTAGTTCACTTCTTTTAATTTTTAAATGTTTTACGGTTTTACAATTTACTTATTTTTGTTGAATGTAAATTTTTTTAAACAAAGTTGTGTACTTAATGTTATTTTTATTTTGTACTTGTAGTTTGCTCAGAGATGTTGTTTCTAGGGCCAATGATGTGGTAGAAGACCAAAAATTACAATGGAAACAATTTGGCTTCTCTATACTTTCAGATGGATGGATGGATGGAAGAAACTATACCATCATCAATTTTTTGGTTTCTTGCAAGGATCAAGTGGTCTTTATGAAATCCTTGGATGCCTCAAACAAGATAAAGACAGCTGAAACTTTGGCTCTAATGTTAGAGCAAGTTCTGATGGAGGTGGGGGTTGCTAATGTGGTGCAAATAATAAACGATAATGCAACAACATATGTGGCAACGGGCAAGATCCTACAAGATAAGTATAGCACACTTTTTTGGTCTCTTTGTGCAGCGCACATCCTTGACCTTCTTTTGGAGGACATAGGAAAATTGGATTGGGTGAAACAAATTGTAGAGGATACAAGAAAGATAACAAAATATATCTACAATCACCCTTGGGTTCTTCGCTTGATGAGAGAATTCACCCATGGGAAGGAATTGGTTAGACCTGTGGCCACAAGGTTTGCAACGATTTTCTTAATGTTGCAAAGTGTTATTAGTTCTTTGACTTCTTTCAAGCAAATGTTTGTGAGTCAACCATGGTTAGACTTAAGTTATTCAAAGAAGCCTGATGGACAAAGTGTTGCATACATCGTCTTTGACAACCACTTTTTTGATGATGCTACAGAAATTGTGAAGGTATCTTGGAAACTTCAAAAGTTGAATATTTAATTTTTTTGTATTCAAGAATCAAGTCTTTCATTATTAATTTGTAACTCTAGTCTATGATTAATGGTAATCTTTTTCTACTTTTTAATTGTAGGTGACAGAGCCCTTGGTTAGAGTTTTCCGCTTGGTAGATGGGGATCAAACCCCAATGGATTATCTTTATGAGGCCATGGATAGGGCCAAAGAGGCTATTAAAAATTACTACAAGGGGGACAACCTAAAATTTGACCCCATATGGGCAATTATTTATAGGAGGTGGAACAATCAGCTCCACCAACCCATTCATGCGGCGGGGTACTTTCTCAACCCTTCTTTTCGCTTCTCTCCATCCTACGGGGATCCCAATGAAGAGGTCATGGAGGGCTTCACTGAATGCATGCAGAGGATGGTACTTGAGGTTGAGGTGAGAGACCTCATTGTGGCCGAGATGGAAGTGTATCAGAATGCAATGGGCAAGCTATTCTCCTTAGACTTGGCAAGAAGAGGAAGAAACACTCAAACCCTAGGTACAATATTTGGTTTTTTGGTGTCTTTCACATGCATAAGTAGATAAAAACTAAGTTATTAAAATATGTTTTCACCTTACTTTCTAACTCTTTAATATTTATCTTGTAGATGCTTGGTGGCGCAATTGGGATGGGAATGTCCCAAATCTGCAAAAACTTGCCTTACACATCTTATGTTAGCCATGCAGCTCATCTAGTTGTGAGTGTAATTGGAGCTTATTTGAGGCCATTCACACGAAGAAGAGGAACAAGTTAGCACAAAAATGCCTCAATGACCTTGTTTATGTGCAATATAACCTTAAGTTGCGCATAAGAAAGGTAGAGTTACCACCAGCTGGTCCACTTGATTTGGATGACATAGATCCGTACTGTGATTGGACATCACAGGAGCAGCCTCCATTGTTCATAGACGATGACATCTATGATTTGGAGAGGCAGGCTATGGAGGAGGATGGATTCGCAACAAGATTGGATGACATTCAGGAGGATGATCATGAGAGCATTAAGAGTGAGGAGGATACAAATGATTAGGAGTCATTGCCAGTGTCAACACCATCTACATCCAGGGTGGAGGTCCAGTCACAACCAGTTGTGCAGAGGGAGGTGACACAATCACAACAAACTACTAGGGCTAGACCCCCTCCCACTCTCATAGTTCTTACTAAAGCTACTGGGAAGGGGAAGAGGAAGATGTAGACTAGTTTGATATTGTACTTGACATTTGTATTTGCTTATAGTTTTACAAAGACAATTTGCTATTTTTAGTTTTCTTCAGAGTTCAGACTATCAGACTATGGCTACCAGCCATCAGCATTCCACATGAGGATGCGATTTTGTTACATATTTGCATTTATATATATATATCTAGATCATCTTGTTTAATTTGTTTACTCATTTACTAACTCATTAGATGCAGCTCCTTATTGAATTTTTTTAAAAAAATGCATTTCTAATTAAATTTAAGCCATTTTTTAAGTTCCCGAGAAGTTTCCGACTTATCTCCGATATTTCCCAATATTTTTTTTTGCCCTCGACAATAAGTTGCCGATAAGGATATTTTGAACTATGGTTGAAACTTGAAAGTCTTTAATTCTCGTCATGAAATATTCATTCCTTATTTTCCCTTCTCTATTCCTTCCTCAAGGTGGTAGGACACTTCATAATCATAATATTGTCGAGGTAGTTACCTTTTTAGGCTTACCAATTCACCTATCCTAACTTCAAGTTTCAGACACTCCTTTTTTTGTTGCTCCTCTTTGGTTGCATGATAGAAGTTGTTGCACCCTAACTTCCCTTGTCCAACTCTTGACTCTTGTTCCTAAGAGCATCATCATTTCTCTTGATGGGGTATGTATGTTAATCACGTAAAATTTTCTCTTAGTACTAAATGACCAACCATCTCCTAGTAATCTTAATTGATTTGGGCGTAACTCGTCCTTCTAGTTCTCCTATCAAACGACTTCCACTCCAAATAGTTGATAGGTTTCCTTCATGGTTTAACATTTCTTGAGAAGTTCTACGGAACTCTATGACATCTCCTTGCACCCGGTCCCCTTCATAAGATGAGTTCTTTCCATTCCAACAATTTCCTTACCAATCGTCTGATTTCTCTTCTTCATTTGAACAAGAGTGTCTAAGCGCTCCTCTTGATGATCACTATGAGTGTTATGATCTCATCTTCTTTCTTAGTCCTATTTAGACACTTAGACACTTATTCCAAAATCTAGAGTTTAATTGGATTTCTTGATCCTAGTGGCTATAGGGTTTCCTACTTACATATAATTAGGTTTTTAGTTCCCAATAACAGATATGTTCTTGAGATTCTTTATCAATATCAGTGTTGGGCTCTTTTTGTCCCATTAATTTAGAGATAATATCTGTGATGGGTTTGTTGTTCTTCCTAACCTTCTATTTTGTTCCATTCCTCTATGAATTTCCTTAGATGTAGCTTAGGTTTGGAAGTTAACCCTATTTATAAGAAATGTTCAATTGTTTAGATTGAAGGATACTTGTGAATCTTATCCTAAAATCATCTGGTAGCTTCTGATAATGTCTCATCTTCAGATGTGATTAATCAACGAGATCTGTTTTTGCATGATTTAGGTCATTCATAAATGATTGATTCTTGGGTCATGGACCTTTATCCATGAAATTTGTAGGTTCCAAATCTGGTGACACACTAACAAGTTGGTTTTGGCTTTCCAGATAGAAGGGTGGTGAGCTCCAAGGTCCAGTGTTGAAGCTGGTTGCTCTGATACCATATGTAACATACCAAACTAACTTTCAAAAGGTAATAACCTTTAGATTAATTTGAATAACGAAAATTCATAAGAATTAAATTTCACTTTAACCATAATAACTAAAGTAATTGCTATTCTTTTCACATGAGCATGAATAACTAAAAGTTTCTAACTAAAAGGAAAATACCATTACTCTAGGATAGCTAATTTCACATGAAAAGAAATTTAACTAACACTTCCATTTCTTTAATGCTGAATAAAAGAAAACATTAGTTGATATAACTAACAAAACATAAACGATAGAACCTAATAAACTTGAGGATTCCATCTTGTATATCTTTACTTCAAGCTTCTAATTGCCTCAAAGGAAAGAGTATCATCAGAGGTTTTACCTCCCAACCATTGATCTTACGATGTCAACCTTAATGGTCTCCCACACAACTTCCTCGTCGAAGTGGCTTGGCCCTACACAAGAGATGCAAGCACGGAATCCAATCTTTCATGTCATCTGAGACTTGGTGCAGAACTCACAATTGTCATAGCTAGTCACACATATAGACATCTTCGCCTATGAGATTGACCTCCCTAGTTAGACATTGCCCTATTGGTTCTAGTGACTAATGGTTACTACCCATAGCATAGTACCACCTTAGCTAAGGTTTTATAGGTGTAAGCACTATACTTCGTGTTGTCATTGTCACCACCAAACTCATAGAATTGTGTCCTTAGACTCTTTAAGGTCTTCACAACCCATTTAGAACTTGCTGTTTGTTTCAGGCAATAATGGTCCATTAGCCTAAGAGTGGTAACACACTAGCATAAGTAGAACTTATAAGGTTTCCATGGTTCATTACCAATCTATGGGAAGACCCTTTCCAATTACCACCACTACTATTTACTGATTAGGTATTAACCACTACATTCCATCATGTTCCAACATACCAAAAGGTGACATTCCTTCATATTTATAAAATGACTAAGGTTTACTCAACCTAGGGGATCATTTGGCATTTTAAGTATTATAGTATTATTGAACTACCAATTTATCATTGAAGATCAAGTAAATGTTTATACATATCTCAACTAATGAGGCCACTCCTTGTGCAGTTATAGATTAAGCTCATTGATAGAAGATTGGGGTGTTTTCAGCCACCATGCATTAATAATGATTGTCATTGATAGAATTGAAGATTCATACTTGATATGAAAATTCGTATCTAATTTTACATATTCATAACTCATGCGTGTGTCCACAATTGATATACTGATTCATATCAGAAAAATAGTTTCATAAAGAGTCACAATTCATATCTGAAATACAAAGCTCCCAATAATGTATGGATTCACATTTGAAAGGCAGATTCATTGTAGTTATGCCTGACATGGGTTATCATTTTCCTATTTGACATAAAGGACGTCTGCTAAGCAGATTGAGTTCAGCATACAAACAATGTTTTCAATTCTCATGTAAAGAATACAGTAACCTAGTAGTGACTTCCTGTCTTACCCTTTCTCCAGACTTGGTTTGACTTATCTCAGATTCAATGGTATTACAATGTTAGCATATTTCCATAGATCTAGCTGTAATGGAACAAATTGGCTGGAAAGACCCTTAGGGATAAATTGATTTCTGTTCCATAAAGGAATTCGTATGTCCAAGATAAAGGTAAGGTTATTAACAGTTTATAGGACCATCACAATACATGTTTTTGGCTGATAACTTCCAGAATTTCCACTGCAGTGGTACCTTTACGTTTCCCTATAGACTTTGGTTATGAATATACAGACAGATTTGTAAGAGTTGGTCCTTAAAGTAATAACTTATCCTTTTATTAAGCAGCAATCGAAACATTCTTTTATTCATATCTTTCCATGATTCTCACATGCAAGTATTATCTATTGAATTAGTAGGCATCTATTGGTTCCTGAGTACCATTCAATTACTGGTAGAGCAGAACTACATTGATTACTTGTTAATCAAGGTGGTAATAATATGTTTCTCTATATACACATGAAACTATACTCTTGGTACGTAAATTTTGTGATCACAATAAATTCTTAGCAAAGAAAGAATATCGACTATGTCCTTATTCATATGGACAGTGAAAGTGCTCATTCGGTAAGAACGCAATGTCGAATCATCATTTTCCATTTAATGAAATAATTCTTCCATTCAAGAAGACTTGCTTGACTTATACACTGACATTCAAGAGCAGAATTGAATTCTAGAGTAGTTCTGAGCTATCAAGTTGGAGCTTTCATGGCTCGATATGATGGAAATTTAGATTGATAAGAAAGTTTAATAGCAGCTCACTGCTGTAAAAGCTATTGATTGCAGGTGTGAGAACAATTCACCAAGTGACAAAGATTTCTTTGGATGCTATGCAATATCAGAAAAGTATTTCCCCCCATCTCCCCCAAGCAATCCTTTCATTTGTGGTTCCCCAAAAATGGTGACCATTCTTCCCAAGATACCTCTGTTGGAATCATTTGCCGTTGCACCAAAAGCTCGAACTTGCAATGCCCGATACAAATGCCAGATTTAACCCGATCCACGGGAGGCAGTTAAGCCATGTCACGAATCTCCAAGGAGGTGCTGACCACCAAGTCAACAATCTCCCCCTCAGCATCGACTGAGCCTTCAGCACCCACTAAAGGGAGACTCGAACCCGTGACCCAAGGCTCTGATACCAATTGTTGGAATCATTTGCCGTTGCACCAAAAGTTCGAACTGTCAATGCCCGATACAAATGCTAGATTTAACCCGATCCATGGGAGGCGGTTAAGCCATGTCAGGAATCTCCAAGGAGGTGCTAACCACTAAGTCAACAATCTCCCCCTCAGCACCGACTGAGCCTTCAGCACCCACTGAAGGGAGACTCGAACCCGTGACCCAAGGCTCTGATACCAATTGTTGGAATTATTTGCCATTGCACCAAAAGCTCGAACTTTCAATGCTCGATACAAATGTCAGATTTAACCCAATCCACGGGAGGCGGTTAAGCCATGTCACGAATCTCCAAGGAGGTGCTGACCACCAAGTCAACAACCTCCCCTTCTCTTTTAGAATTGCCTACGGAATATGAAGTTGTTCTCATACATTACTGACGTGAGAGTTTCTTGGTTGATAGCGATATTAAAATTAAATATATCACCGTTTCATTCCCAGTCATGTCGTCTTTCCCCCAATTCTTCATTGGTGATAATTCCTTTTAATTCAAGGTTCGAACAGCTGGCAAGAAATGGTAGTCTTCAAATTGAGGTTTATATGCTTTGGTGATGGTTGGATGCCAAAAGAACCGAATTCATGAATTAACATATATCTTGTTATTTATGGGTAGGTTATAATTTTGTAAACTCCAAATTAAATATATTTATACTTGAAGCTCGCAATTAATAAAAGGTTGCTCAAGAAGTAAACACAAATATACAAGCTCAAGTGCAGTTCTTACAAGATCGATCAAACATTCGGGTCTATAATTGAAAATTATGAATTAAATCAAAATCATGATTCTTAATTATTAAGACGATATGGTCGTCACTCATATCTACATAAATATACTTTGACAATGAGTAGATCATGAGGTTGTTCATTTTAAATCTATTGCCAAGATGCTTAGAAAAATTCCCTTTTATTTATAAGTATGAAATTCTTATTGAAGAAGATTAATTCTTTTTTTAATCAAACTCGATCAAGGAAAAGAGCTCCAAATTCACGCAAACAATTGGTGATTAATGGACAACTGAACCCTAATTTCAAGTGTGATGACCAAGATACTTAGCTATGGGTTCCTGTTCGGATGGCATGTCCGACTTGTTGTGACCTTTTCACACCATCGCCCCATTGCAAATGGGGACCCCCTCTTTTGCTTGGTAGATTTGTAGTTTGTTAGATGGGTCTTAGCTTAGCAACGATTTTGAAGTCTGAAGTGTTGGTGATGTATGAAGCTTGGCAATGTAGAGATGCAGGCTAACTCCTAGTTTTCAAGTCAAGATGTTTGAGATAGTTAGAACTTAGGAGTTTCAATAATCAAGCTATAGTCCAAACACTTAATGGATTTTCGATTCCCTTGAGTGATTTGTCCAATCAATCATGAAATTCCCGACCTGATCTTGAGCAAATTCGTAACACACATCAGATTTCCAATCAACATTTGAAGGGATGATTGCAAGACAGTGTCAAAATCCAATCACATGTCTAATTTCCGACCGGCACAAAGGAAGTTGTCCTAACAATGATACAAATTCCAACCTTGCATTTTGAAGTGAAAATCTAAAAACAAGATGAAAATCTGATCTTTCCATTGTGAGTTTCAAACACTTGGAAATTTTTTGAGTTGATTTCAATGAAAATTCCCAACAAACTCAAGAATTCCGATCTCCTTTGGGATAAAATTCCTAAGGAAGGTCGGAAATCCGACTCAACTTGGAATGAAATTCCTAACCAAGGTTGGAAATCCGACCTCCTTCAGGACAAATTCCCAACCATATGTTGAAATCCCATTTGCATATCGATGAAGAGACTTAAGGGAAGGGTGTAATGTGGTTGTTGTCAATGAAATTGGCAAACATGTATCAAGGAACTCGACTTGATCACCATGCCTTTCTTCAAGCAAGCATCAAACTTTCAACAATCATCGTGCAAAATCCTAACAAGGATCAGAATTCCGATCTGAATGTTGAAGTGAAAAAACAAAAGCAAGATTAGAGTATGATCTTCCCATGATGAGTTTCAAGCACTTGGTGAATTTGTTTAGTTGATCACAATGAAAATTCCTAAGGAAGGTGATAAATCCAACCTCTCTTGGAGCAAAATTCCTAACCAAGGCCGGAAATCCAACCTCCTTCAGGACAAATTCCCAAATGCATGTTGAAATCCGCCCAACAATGAGATGAAAATCCAAATGAAGCAAGGAAATCCAATATAATTTGGAATTGACCATGCACGATGAGGTTTAATCCAAGTCAAAATCTTACCAAGAAATCCGACCTCTCTTGGGATAGATTTCAAGTGTTTTTTGAGGAGAGTCGTCCCCCATTGGGAGAGAAACGTGTCGTATTGAGGAAGTTGGTCTATAGAGGGAGTGTAAACAAATTGTGAATTAATGAAATTCCCATAAGCAAGTCGGCCTCCTTAGTCTATATGGACAGGTCTATTGGAAGGGAAGCATATTAAGGAAGATTCAATGCCTCATTCCAATTGTAATTCAACAACAAATTAAAAGCGAATTAGTCAAGTGCAGAGCAGAGAAGAAGAAAACGAAAATCAAAAGTGAAAGTGGGAATCAAGTGTTTGATAGCATCCAAGGAAGATCAAGATTGCCGAAGGTGGTTAGAGTGGGAATTGTAGTAGACTTGAACTTTGTGGGAATTCAAAGTTTCCAAGATTTCAAACAGGCTGAGCTTGAAGTCGTTTATGCAATGGTAAAATTATTGAATTAAATAATTCTTTGGGTGTATTCAAGCGATGTTAAGAGAAATCAGGTACTCAAATTCAGAAAATTAGGACTTCAATAAAAAATCAGAAATTGATTTTTGTGAGATTGATAGGTTGCAATTAAGATATTAATGATTTTAGGCTGAAATCGTGAATCATGTGCAAGATGTCTTCATAAGTTGATTTCTCCCAAAGTCTTAAATAAGTTTTGATGATTACCTTACAAAATATTTTACTTCTAACACGTCTTTTCTCTTGTTTTGCATGGATTCATGCATGGAGAAGATACAAGTGAAAGGTGATTTTCAAGATGGAGATGACAAGCAAGAAGATGGTGTTCGAGGTCAAGCATTTCATGTACAAGGATGATTACAGCATCAAGGTCAGCATGGAGACACCAAACAAGGCAGTTGCAAGTGATTTATCAAGCAAGCAAGAACGTTAAGACTGGAAACCAAAAATGGAAGTGCAAATGCAATGGTCTAAGTCACCACTTCAACAATATAGAGGAAAGGATTATGAGATGTCTTGCTTACATTTTGCCTTGAGAAATGATTCAATAAAGAAAGTACTACTGATATGATGATCAATGCCGTATATCCAAATTTGTTGGAAATGACCAAGGGTGATCATCGAAATGCAAATATACACATCTCATGAAGAAGGATTAAGGCCAAGATATCAAGACAAGAACAATTTCAAGAATATTTCAATGAGAAGATTTCTAAAATGAGGAGGATGAAAAAGTGGAGTTGAGATGAAGATTACAAGATAAGCATGTTGAAGTGGTGCTCTTTCATCTTCAACCAATCAAGTTATTCTACGTAGACATGTGGAATTGTAATGTCCCCTTCCTAACAGTAGGCCATTTCGATGCCTGATTAGTCTATCTACCCATCCGGATAGGCTAATGGCTTCATTTCAGAGGATGTCAGCCAGTCACAGGTTTGCGTGGGCAAATGTTTTTTATTTGGGCTCTGTTTCTAAAGTCAAATCACTTTATTTTATAAAGTGTTGTTAAAAAGTCACTTTATGTCTTATTATAGTCACTTTATATTTTAAAGTTACTTTATAAAAGTGACTTAAGTGAGCTTTTATCCCACATGGCTTAGTTTTGTGTGCTTGCACTCACTTTGAGGTTATAAAAGCAAAAGGTACACCTCGGGAAAAGCACCATGAGAAAATATAAAATAAAGGAAAAGAAATCTGGTTACATTGTGACTGGTCATTCCCAAGGACGGAAATCCTTAGGAATTGGTGAAGAGATTGGACGTAGCCCCAACTCTCTTCAAGAGGTGGAATCACACATGTTTCACAAATCGAGCATCAAGCATTGTTAAGAGAAAAACATTTTTAGTTGCAGCACTATTTATAGAGAAAAACAGTTGGTTGTGAGGATTCGAATAAATCTGGTTTCACAGTGATAAGGAGAAGTTTGTATTCTCAATACTGTTGCCTTTGAAGTCTGCTTGCACGTATGCCACTCTTGTTATTAGTGCCACAGTAAAGATGACCTGGCTACATACATTGGTGGAGTGTTTCTGATCCTCTTTAGTAAGGCCCGAGTCCATTAAGCTAATACTGGGACTGAGTGTGTTGGAACTGGGCACCATGGTTGGGTGCGGTTTGCTAGCTGGGTCGCGCACACACTAGCTCGTGATCGAAGTCTTTGAGGACTGCAAACTCAGCACAAGTTGATTGCAACACAGTAGCATGCCAACCTCAAGACAACCCCAATCCTTGTGACGACGGGGTAGACATTGTTCGATTCTTATTGAGTGGTCACGTGGCTTTCCTGGCACGCGTAAGTAGCAGACGAGCAACCAGAGCTCGGGATTAGTGTGGGAAGTAGTCTCTGCAGGGGCTCCTTGGCGCATGCGGCTGACAAATAGTGGCATCACTTTCAGTTGGTAGCTAGAAGTTAGTTTGGGTGGCGACGGCATAAGGAATACCACATAGCGGGATTTGGACTGGAGTATTACTCCAGCAAACACTAGCAGTCACATTCCCTCTCTGCCATAGTCAACATCAACTCACAGTCACTCCGTTCCTCCATTTATTACGCCAGCCTTATGTAAAGGTAACTTGAGAGCTATAACCTCAGGATATTTGTACTCGGTATTTTATTCTAGATTGAAATATATTAGTTGGCATTGTTCGTTGAATATTGTTCATCAATAGAATACTTTGGGATTTGTATATTGTATCCTCTTCCTATGCATTGAATAAATCCTTGAAAAGACAATCATATTTCATGCAAGTTAAACACTCAGCTGACAGTGATAACCATGAGATGATGATTTTATGAGAAACTAAAGTTGGTATCGCTGCATAACAAAATAAGAAGCTAAGAGTTCGTTGGGATAGCAATTAAACCAGAATTAGTAAACTTCGTAGAATACCTTCAGCCAGTGTTAATCAGAAAAAATTTCGCAACAAATATTTCCTTAGGATATTACAGGAATGCATTTAATGTATTTCCCCATTAAATTTTCTTATTGGTCCATCCTCAAAAGGATATCTATTCAAAGCAATGCAGTGTTCTTATTGATCAACGTTTAATGTTTTTATGTGGTAATTAAGGCAAACCCTAATTAGGGTTAATCTTGGATCAATCTAAGCCATACATTGTACTTGAGGCCTGTTGGTCATTTTTCATATTTCAATGCAATATTTTGTAAAAATGACCTAGTTTAGAAATAGGGTTTATTAATTTGCTAAGGGTTCTAATTTTTTTTTCATTTAAATTAGAAAAACCCTACCTCATTCTATTTCTACGTTACCTTTTGTTTTAACTTAAGCCACTTAAGTCATGTGTGTTAAGTTGTCAGATGGGGCCAAGTTCTTTTTTAGTTGTTACGCCTGGCAAGTCCCTCTTTAATTTTTCCTAAGTCTATTGTTCTTGATGAAATATATTTCCCTATGTCCTAGCGTGTATTAAACTGCATATGATCTCTTTTAAATCTAACGATTGTCGTGATCCCACTTAAAGAAAATGTAAGATCTTTATCCTTTGCTACATCACAATAGTGTGACACCTGGCGGATAGTGGACACGGGTTAGAGCTCAAGTCAAAGCTAAGCGTCGGTTAGATCAAGGTTGATCTAACGACTGTCCTAGTACCACTATGAAAAGATATGTGAACTTTATCCTTCACGACATTGCGACCTTATGACATGTGTCCCTGGTGATGTCACATCGCAATTGTGAATAAAGTTAATTGAACGGTCAGGTCAAAGGCGATCCAACGGTTGTCGCAAGCCCGTGATCAAAAGTTGCAAGACCTTTTATCATTGCAGCTTCACGACAAGGCGCCACATGTTCAAAGATGGGAGAGTTAAGGATGGTCAAATCAAGGAAGATCCGACAGTTGTCATGAAACCGTGATCAAAAGTTGAAAGGTTTTTACTCATTGTGGCTTCACAACAGTGTGACGTGTGTCATTGATGATGTCATCTTGCTTGGTCCTCAGGGCAGTTAAAGAAGGGTCAGATCAAGGAAGATTTGACAGTTGTTGCAAGCCCGCTATGGGAAGTTGCAAGATCTTTAGTCATCGCGGCTTCGCGACTGAGCGACACGTGGCCAAGGCGGAAACGTAGAAAGGGCGCTGACGTTTCCCTGCCAAGTGGTTGCCATGTAGTGCTTTCTCATTGGTCGACTTTCCAGCTGGATTTTAAAAGTGGACCCGGTCTTAAAAGGTTTAATCTGAGCTATTGGATTCATTTGCATGAAATTTTCATCGACGACCAGAATTCAAAATTTTCGAAAGGAACGTTTTGACCACTGGCAGCATTCAATTCAATTTCTGAGAAACTTATTGCGAAGTGTGCAACAATTGTAGCTGTTGGGTAAATAGCTATTTGATGGGATCTTCTTTTCACAAAGCTTTCATTGATCATAGAGTGAAATTGTTTTCCTGAGTGCAGTTAAAGCCAAGAATTTGCAGTAAGGAGCTTCAAGGGTTGCAAAATTACAGATACAATGCAAAAAACAAGTAAGTTTCTCTCTACGATTGTGTTGTCGTAAGGGTTTTGCAGAGACTGTGTGAGATATAATTAAGAACATAAACCCTAGTTGTAGGAATCATGGCACCACGAAGGGATTTTACGAGAAAAATTGAATACAAGGATAGGGCAGTATATGATGATTTTCTGGTACAGTTAGACCGTTCCACAAATGATATGACTGTTGGGAAGAAATTGATTCCAACTGCGCCTCAGTTGAAGGTTGATGAGGGGTTGTATGACAAAAGTAACTGGTTAAGGGACGCTCATACAACTGTAAGTGGCTTGAACATCTTCAAAATTTGGTTCAGCCAAAGAAATTCGTATGCTCCGCATTGTAATGCGTGGGAGCTGGACATGGGCAAATTGGTTGTCCCAAGAGTGTTTATGGATGTGGACCTGTTGTTGTTGATAGCAAAATCTTATGAACCAATGGCTAGGGTTATCAGAAGTAAGGCTGGGACTCCTCTTGTGTCAATCACTGTAGATGAGATTAGGTCAGTTTTCAAATTGAGCACACCTATAGATTTTCATGAGCCAATTGCTTTCGATAAGCTAAAGGAGATTTATGAGGCTCAAAGGGTTTTTATCAGGAGTGGTCCATTGAGGGAACACTTTGCAGTAATTGGAGGATTGATGCTTGCGGGACCCAAAACCCAAGAGCCCTTTCTAAAGAAATACTTCAATTCTCATGCCATAGGAGTATATATGTCCCTGTGCAAGATTTTTGGTGAGGACGAGACTGGCCCTATGCCTATCCACTTTATGTTCATGATGGTTCAAATCTTGCATCCTGTGGTAGGAGTGAATTTTGATTTTGCACCCTATTTGGCTGAGTGTATACATAATGGGCTAATTGGCATTGAAAAAGGCTAAGGTGGACCAGCCCTTCAGATGGTACTCTTTATTAATGCATATGTTCCTGTTTAAAGGAGAATCTTTCTTTGAGAAAGAAATGAATTTGGTTAAACAGAAGGATGGTGAGGAGCTTCCAGTACAACTGTGGAGCATGGATTTGTCTTGGGATAGGGCTGAGGCTAGCTTCATGAGATTTGACAAGGTGTTTGCTTCAGGATTGAGGTCACTCCAATCTCATGAAAACCCAAGGATCCCAAAGGCCTTTTTAGATTTTTATCAAACCCAAGGAGTTTGCTCCTGAGCTGAAAATTGTGCATAATTGGGGCGACATCATTCTATACCCAGTCTCCACAGTCTTTAGAGTTTATGGTTTTAGGGGTACACCACATATATTGCCATACCAGGTTCCCCTCAAGGTTGGCCTCACTGAAATATTGTGGCAGATTGGATGTCTGCAAGAAAGGGAATTGAGAGGAAGGGGGAGAGGAACTATTTTCCCAGCTTTCATTGTGGCCAACCATTTCGTCATTGCGAAAGGTGGATGGGTGCACTTAGGAAAGATTTTGAAGCCTTTTGGGATGAGGACATCAGTGGAAAGATTTTCAGGCCCAGATGGGTTTTACCAATTGTTCAGATTGAGGGTAAAGGCTGGGGACATGGCCCATCAATTCCACTTACCGGAAGACATCATCAGGACTAAATTCTCTCTTTAGGAGCAGGAGATCAAAAAGGAGAAGTGGCTGGTGTACAAAAGGAACTTAGATTTTGTAAACCATTTTGATAGTAAGTACAACCCTCTAGGGCTCTAGGGGATATAAGGCCTTTTGGAGAAAAGATAAACAAGTTGATGACACATTTTGAAGAAATAATGGATGTCTTAAATGAGAAAAAGTCTAGAGTGGTTGAGGCCAATCCTGATCAGGCCAATATTGTGATGAAGAGGATTGCACCTGTCCCAACTATAGCCCCAGGAGCTTACACTGTGCAACAAAGAGCAAGGTATAGTGTGGTAAAATCTAGACAAGAGGTGGATGACAAGGGCAGGAAATTAGAAGAAAGGCCCTCACCACCTAACGAGTGCAGGATATACAAAAGCCTGCAATAGAATCTCCAGATGATCCTTCCCCTAAAAGGCCAACAACTGAGGAGACTACCCAATCGAGTGAAGAGGCCTATTCACCCTCTCAGTCCCCACTGCAGTTTGTAAATGAGGAAGAGGTAGCTGAACAACTGGTTCAACTAGGCAGTGTGGGGGATGCTGTACTAACAGAGGCTGAGCTACAAGAGGGAATGCCAGAGGAACCAACTGCCCCTCCTATGGATCTTACAATAGCAGAATTCAAAGGTAAGGAACTTGATCCTGTGATAAAGGAGTCCTGTAGCAGATTTTTGTCAGATGATAGTTTTGTAAAATCTAGAGCCTTTGTACAATTTTCTTGGAGGATGAGCATTGCGGATTTTGAGAGCAAGTATTAGAAAATAAAAGAAGAACAACCTGACAAAGAGGACTCTGCTATTGGAGATGAAATAAAGAAAGAGATGCTTGACAATTTTGGCAAGATTACCCTTGAAGAGGGAAGAAAGATGATTATGGATGTTGGAGTTTTGATACTACCAGAATGGAATATAGCAGATGTTGTATTTGATGCAGTTAGGAAAAGAACTGACACTGCTTACAACACAGAGGAAGAGGCCGTGGCAGCATCAAAGGGGGTGGTTTTTAGTGATGATCATGGTGCTCTGGTAATGTGGTCATTGCAGAAGCAGAGTTTAACAAAGAGAGATGAGGGGACAAGCACTGATTTGGTTGGTGGCTTGATGGTTAGGAGGATGAGTGAGACCTCAGCAGTGGAGACTACTGATATAACAGTAGAGGCTGCAAGTTTTGCCAAGGCCACAACACTGAAAGACAAGTAGGTTATGGATAAGCTTAGGCTCAAATGTGAAAAGTTAGTGGAGGTCTATGATGTAGAGAAGAGGAGAAACTGTGAATTAATGGGAAGGCTTACACAGCTGGGAGACACAACACCTCTGCAATTTGAGATAGGTGAGTCTTCTACAAAGCTAATTGCATCATCCCTTGCACCACCTCTTAGCACCAACCCCATTATATCTATTCCCCCATCTCCCATGGTTCCTGATGCCCAATTTGAGGAAGCATTGCATGATGAGAAGGCAAAGCTCAAAGCCTTAGAGGTAGAGGTAGTGAGGAGATATGAAGAGAAAATTAATTGTATAATTTTGCATCTTCTTAGTAGTATTGATACTAGGTTTGTTTATTATAGGATCTCAAAGCTTTTTGACATTTTAAATTCTTTTAATCAAGATTAGAATAAATTAGAAGAGATCCTTAATAAGTGGACTAACAGAGAAAATAAAATGGAGGAAGTATATTCAATAGCTAAGGATCAAGCGCAGATAGATACTACAATGGAGCAGACCTATGATCACACTATAGGTCTATTGGAGTTAGCTATTGCTAGGGAGTCATTGCAAAGTGAGTCTAGATTCCTTCTCTTGGAATATTCCAGTAAGAATTTTGATCTATTTCCTTGCATTTTGAAAAGCCTCAAAAAGATTAAAGACCGGGAAGAATGGATGGAGGAGTTGGATTCAGCCCTCACATCAAAGATAAATAATATTGTTGTCAATGATGACAATTATTTGTTCGGTAAAGTGATTGAGGAGATTGTGACTGCAAGGATGTTTTTTGATTCTTTAGAGAAGAGAGCCAAACAGCTTAGAGCCAGGTGTAAGCACCTAATTGAAGAAGAACAAAAGGTTCTGTAGTTTGGGTGGCCAGATGATTCTCTCTTCAACGTGTGTTTCAAAGTTCTTTCAGGAGGCGACAAGTGTCCAGGTGGGACCAAAATCAACTCAAGAGTGATGCTCATGTTTCTCGGCTGCCTGCTTTTTGTTAGAAGAGAATTTTTGAAAGCGGCCTTTTGTCATTTTGTGGAAAAGTAAAGTGTAACCTATTGTAATGTGACATGTGTACCTTCCCATGTTTTGAAGCTTGTTGCAGCCCTATTCTGTAAAGGGTTTCCAAGACTGGGAAGAAGGGTTCGAATTTTCATTTTGAAAAGACTTTTGTGCCTTAGTAGGTCGGTCCATAATGTACAGTGATTGAATATTGATGTCTGTATGTTTTGATTCCAAGCTTTAATAAAGACAACTGTTAGTCTTTGTCTTTGAGTTATTTTGAAAAGTTTACAGAGAATTATAGTGAATGTATCTTGCTCAAAGAGATTAATACAAAGAGCATTGCAAGAATATTTGTGTCAAAAATCTTGTCTCCTTTTATTACTGTTTTGTTGATTTTATGAATATTTGAGCAAGTCTTGAATTTCATTTGCAACTCTTTCAGGTTGTATGTCATTTCATTGCTGCTATTGGTTCAAAGAACTGAGTAAAATGCTTCTATGATTTGATAGGATCACAAGATATATTTAAGGATATCAATAAGTATAAGGTCTTCTGATAACAACCGATATATTTACTTGCAAAGTGAGAAAATAGGTCATAATCTTCATTATATCTTTGTGACTCTGTGATAATAACTAATGGATAAGGCACTAGTCAGTATTTAAGCAATCAGACTAATGTTCTAATACTGTTCATGGTAAAAATCAAAATCAAATTTAAATCATTGAAAGAAAGAAAGATAGGCTTAAAGAATGGTCATCTCTTAAATACTATGATCAAATAGATTCATTGCTAGCTACTCTATGATCTACTTTGTGTCATTCAGTAAAAGAAGTGTTATATGACTGAATTTGCTTTAATGGGACTTGTAGTAAGAGGTTGTAAGGAAAAGTATCAAATCCTAGGTGTACCCGCCTTGGTTCTGCAAAGCTAGAAGTGTAGGAGTTGTTGTCCTTGTTAGTTGGCCCAAGGTCAAATAAGGTACTCTGAATATGGGAAATAGTTGATCCCTAGGTGTATTTTGTTTGTTGTCTCTTGGTTATTCAAATCTATTGAATCAGAAGCCAACAAGGCGTCTATGTAAGGGTTACTTATTTTATTTGTAAGGAGATTTTGGTGAAATTATTGTTGAGATACTACCAAAGTAATTGCAGATTCATTGTTGATTCATGGTGCATACTTGTGTTATTTTGGAGTGTTGCATGGTTTCCTACTTCTCACTTAGATAGGATTTGCTTATGTTGAGTAGATGGTGAAAGATATTATTGTTGATCCATGTTGAAACTTATGTTTGTACCTTTTGTTACTTGTTGATTGCAAGTAATAGTGTAAGGTTTGGCTGAACTCATTGTGAAACACTTCAATTGCTTCATGTTCATTGTTTCACATGCTTTATGGTTTTGATATGCATAAGTGATTTGAAAATCATTCACGCATCCTTAAAAGATAGCATCTTCCTTTTCATAGTTGTTTAAGTTGGCGAAGCAAGGACTGATTAGTTTCACCTCATCATCAATAGTCTCTTGCATTGGTAGAGTTAGAGATAGAGTTAGCTTAGAATGCTAAACCCATATCCTATTTGCATTTTATTTCAAAGTCCTCATTAGAAGTAGGTGAAGCTAAATCATTCGTCATTTGAGAAGTTGATAAATGTCCATGAATGAACAACACGAGTCCCTTTGTGATAACTAGTATATCACATCATTAAATTGACTTGTGTCTAATACTAAGTCGCAAGTACGCATTCTAAACCTTGGGGTCACTTCACTTGATCACGCAATCTTTTACATTGTTTAGCATTTGAGTTTTCTTTTTCAAGAGAGGATAGAATACAGTATTATATCCTGCACGTTGGGGTGGTCACAAAACTCAAATCAACACGAATTTCACCCCACGTTTGCACCTTCTCTCTCTAATGATACCCTTCCCCGTTCACGGAATTGATCTCCTTCTGCATTTGCTGACAAGGATTAATCATATTCCATTGCATAATCTTTTTAAACAATAAATTATCTATAGCATCATAAAACATTATTCATTCTTGAATATGATTTCCATGAAAATATTTTTCATTTATTCAATAATCTTCTTAAAGAACAACATGATCTCATTAATCATAATCCTCATAATGAAGCAACATAATCTCATTAATTGCAATTGTCATAATTAAACATAAGGATTCTTAATCAAAATCCACACAATTATCTAGCCTCGTACTTGCCATGAAACAATTATTACAGTTATATGGAAGGTCCTCAAGAAAGGGATGTAACAGTTTGAATGGGTGATACCGCTATAATTGTGATCTCATTGCGTTTCATATCCATCAAAATCATCTCTGGACGCACATTCTCACGCATAAGTACTTACAAGGAGTTGACTATTTGGATGTTTTTTGCTATCCTTTGGAAGGCAGGGGCTCCATAGTTTGGCATATTCTGAAAACAAGGGCTCAGGTGGTTAAGAGGGATCCTTTTTTGGATCTGCAACAAGGGTTTAGAAGCTTTTTTTTGGACGGATTCTTGGGATGGTCATCCCCCTCTTCTTTCCATGTATCCACACTTGCAGCCCCTCTGTAATTGTTCTATAGCAGTTGGGTAGGATAAGGTTGTGCTTCACAAGACTTCAAAATTTTGGCTTGGTTGATGGTTATAGATGGAAGGATTCTTCTGAATGGCTGCTCGGTGGTTTATAGAGGGATCAGAATGAGCTAACTCACATTCTTGCTTCTTGGGAGTGCAACTCCTTGGTAGGACTGGATGTCCTGGTCTGGGGCTCTGGTAAATACTTTGTTTCTGTAGGGTACTTGGAGTGTAATAGATAGCTGTTTGGAGGTATTGAGGCACCTTGGTAGAAGCAGGTTTGGAATAAATTTTCTTGGCCCAAACGTAATTTTTTCATGTGGCTGGTGGTTCAAAACCGATGCCTTACCTGGGATAATTTATGCAAGCAGGGCTTTCATGGCCCTTTGATGTGTGTCTTGTGTTGTAATAGTGAGGAGTCTGTTTCTCATCTTTTCTTTCAGTGCTTCTTTGCTAAGGAGATTTGGCACTTTTGGTGGGATGTTTGAGGTCATACCTACTGACATGTCTCCTCTTTGTCTGAGTTTTGGGCCCATTGGGGTAAATCCCCTGCTAAAACCTCTTTTCTTCAAGTTGTGTGGGCTCTTGGTTCTTTTATCATTTAGCATGTTTGGTTGGAGAGGAATTAGAGGACTTTTTCAGGATGTTAGTATGGTTGCTATACACTTGTAGCGGAAATTTTTCATTCTCTTCGTGACATTGTTTTGGCTAAGTGTGAAATGACTAGAGGTGTGGATCCTAGAGATGTTATTTGCAATCGTCTTACCTTTCCTCTTCAAGGGGGTGCTCCGGTGTTTGTTGATTAGGTCAGAAGTAGTAGATGCAAACATCTGTTGCAGAGGATCAATCGGGAGGACCGTTGGACACCCCCTCCTCATGGAGTTTTAAAAACTAATGCTGATGGTTCATCTCGGGGAAATCCTGTGCATGCTGGCATTGGTAGAGTTGGCAGGGATAGTTTTGGTGATATTCAATTTATTTTTTCTGTTTATAAGGGCTTTCATACGAATATTTTAATGGAGGCTCTTGCCATTTTGCATGTTGTTGTGCTCTTGGATGGCAAAGGATTATTTGTGAGTTTGACTGTCAGGTGGTGGTGACTTTGTTAACTAGGCAACAACTTGAGGGTGTTAGTTGCCACTTAGCTTTGGTTATCAGACAGATTCTCAATTTGTGCAGCTCCTTAAAATCTGTTACTTTTACACACAGTCCTAGGGAGTGGAACGGTGTTGCAGATCGTTTGGCCAAATGGGTTTCGGATCAAATGTAGGATTGGAATATAGTGGACAAGGGGCAATTACCTCCTGATAGGTGTCATATGTTAGATCAGCTAGTGGATAGTGTCAAGGTTCTGCAGTGCTCTCTATGCTGGGCACTCTGCTCTTTTTGTATCTCTTTTGTGTTTGAATACACTTTTAGTTCAATATTACCTTTTTTGTACATATGTCCAAATTCCCACTACAGTTTCAGTTCAGATTTCATAGTGTTCACAACAACTACAAGAGTTTTTGTTGACCTCATACTAATTGTATCACACGGGATTTCAAAATTTTAAGCCCTTAAGGATTCAAAGCTAGCTACAAATTTTTTCCATCAATCTAGATGTTAGTTTTAGCAGAGGGGCAAGACAACAGAAAAGGAATTAGCAAGGCAGATAAGAAGATTTTATAGTATAAAATCAAATTTAGAAAAAAGGAGAAATAAATCAGATTCAGCAACTGCCATGCATAATATGAACGTATGCTTCAAATAAGGATCAAGCAGGGAGGTTGCAACTTGCAACAATAAAAATTCTTGAAGAGCAAAATTGTGTGTTGGATGAATTTGAGCACTCTTTGTTGATGGTTACAATGGTAATCTTGTTGGTGAAAATAGAGAGTAGAAGCAACAAATCAAGTTTTAAAATTAAGTATGATAATCAAAGGAAGAACATAGATGATAAGACTATAAAGTGCCCTGCAATGCCAACCAACAAAAGGAGAAGAAAATGCATGATCCAAACCAGTCAAAGTAGCATGAATCAAAGGCTTCCTTGCAATTAATAGAATTTTGAGCAGAGGTAAATCTAAATGTACCACAAGTAGATGACCTTCAGAAAAAAATTAGGAAACTGTAGTTGGAGATAATATTCACACAAATCAAACACATTACACTTTCAAAGTGAAGTGATGCCAATGGTTAAGAAGATGATGAATAACAGTTGCTGGGGAAAAAATCCTTAACCTTTGCAAACACCCTCAGATGGAGGCATAAAGAATAGAAAGAAAACCACATGCGAGTATGTTGAGAAAGATCCTTTCAAAGCAGAGGCAATAGTAACACATCCAAAATCTATAGATGAGAATTCAAATGCAACTTTGAGGAAAAATGATTTGCAAACTTCTACTTTGTGCTCTCTTTCATCTTGATGATGGATCACGGAGTGTGAACCGAATTGTTCATGCAAAAACCTACTTACACAATCTAATCCAGAAACACAAGCAATTTATACTTCATGGATTGTGGAAATATCATGACATTAACTTCTACTTTGCCAAAAAAAATTGGGAACAGTAAATATGATAATTAGAAGAGTACCTATGAGGCCATGAAACAAATAGATGATGAATTTATAGACAATGTAAAGTACCATCATAGAAATATGAAGTTAGCTTTGCTCAAAATTGGTGGATATCTAATGACCTGGTTGCAGATTTCAACTTTAGATCCATGCATGCAAAATTAGTGTGATTTCTACCCACTACGAGCCTATGCTTCTTCATTGCAAACAATAGCTTCTCTACGTATCTGGGCAACATTTCTAGTTGGTTTCCCACCATTCTGAATGCTGCAAAATCTGATCTTAGGTACTTTGCAAACCTATTTCCATTCTAATACAACCATTTTGGCTAATGGTATGCCCTTCCGTAAGCAACTTTCTAGGATTTTTGAAGTATATATATATAGTGGTGTCATTTTGTTGATGGCTATGATCGAAGAAAAGAAGGCACCTTCTGTTGTTGAGTCGGTTGTTCAAGCCAAATTTGATTTAAGAAAGAACATGACAAGCTAAGGTACTAAATCTCTATGTCTGTGGCCTCTCTAAGCCACCAATCCTTTACAGGCTGGTTATGCATTCCTTTACAATAGCTTCTCTACGTATCTGGGCAACATTTCTAGTTGGTTTCCCACCATTCTGAATGCTGCAAAATCTGATCTTAGGTACTTTGCAAACCTATTTCCATTCTAATACAACCATTTTGGCTAATGGTATGCCCTTCTGTAAGCAACTTTCTAGAATTTTTGAAGTATATATATATAGTGGTGTCATTTTGTTGATGGCTATGATCGAAGAAAAGAAGGCACCTTCTGTTGTTGAGTCAGTTGTTCAAGCCAAATTTGATTTAAGAAAGAACATGACAAGCTAAGGTACTAAATCTCTATGTCTGTGGCCTCTCTAAGCTACCAACCCTTTACAGGCTGGTTATGCATTCCTATGTGAATCCTTAGGTTTGAATCCCATATCAATATGATCATCTATTCTTGACAACTTATTTCTATTACATACTTGTTTCACTGACATTGACATTTGCTCTACTGCAAATTTTCAATTTTGTGTAGATGTTGAATTGTTGTCATTTGCATTAACTTATGCATGATCCTTCTCAATATTGGAGTTCTAGTTCATAAATTTGTATAGTTCTTTGCTGCAGAATGACATAATTAAATATTCTCTTCAAAGTTCAGGAAAAGTGGCAGTAATGGCATCAGAAGAAGATGATCTCCCAGTATGGCTCAGAAATGATGGGCCTTATGTAGTGGTTTTTGACCCACTTGATGGGTCTCGCAACATTGATGCTTCAATTCCAACTGGGACTATATTTGGAATATACCATCGTTTAAAAGAAGTGGATGACAACATGACAGCTGAGGAGAAGGCCTCAATCAATGTTCTTCAGAGGGGCGAAAGGCTTGTAGCTGCAGGATATGCTTTATATTCATCTGCCACCATCCTCTGCATCTCTGTTGGTTCTGGGACACAGGGATTCACACTGGATCATTCCACTGGCGAATTTGTCCTTACCCATCCTAATATTCTGATCCCACCACGGGGTAGGTGTGATGGATTTATTAATTTATTCTTAGATTTGTGATTTGATTGTATATTCCTTTCTGTGAATAGCATATCTGGGCAGTATAATTGAAACACCAGACCTAACCATTAGCTGCATTTAGATTTATTTCATTTTTTTTGCTAACTTAAACTGTGAAAATATATTAAATTTTTAAAAGACTGGTAACAAATCATATTAACAGTACCAATGATATAACCTGTTCCAATATTTTGTTGTGTCTATCGGCAGGTCAAATTTATTCCGTGAATGATGCAAGATACTTCGATTGGCCAGATGGCTTAAAAAGGTACATAGACACTGTTAGACAGGGGAAAGGTCAAAATCCAAAGAAGTACTCTGCTCGTTATATCTGCTCATTAGTAGCAGATTTCCACCGAACTCTGCTCTATGGTGGAATTGCAATGAACCCGAGAGATCATCTGAGGCTAGTTTATGAAGCGAACCCCCTTAGCTTTCTTGTAGAGCAGGCTGGAGGAAATGGATCTGATGGTAAACGGCGAATCCTTGGGATTCAACCTGTTGAACTTCATCAGAGGCTGCCTCTATTTCTTGGAAGCAGTGCAGATATTTCTGAACTCGAGAGCTATGGTGATATCCAACAGCTGGTTAATCCTGGGTATACCATCTAATATAATCTTGCAAAGCGAGCTGTTCCTATGACGGAGAAAGTATGCATCTCAATTGTACAGTATTTTGTCAATCAAAATTATTGAAGATTTCTCATTTAATGGTATTTATTCAATGCATTTTGTTAGTTGCATAATTTTGCCAGAGTAAGGAGAGATCTAACCAAAAAGTAATAGCAATCCGATTGTCCTTTATTCTGAGTAAGAGAAAATCCTAGCTACTGACACACATAACCAAATGGTAGGAAAAGTGCATGCCATTGACTTTGCATGTTCGCTTTGTACTTGTGAGAATCAGTTTTTCATGCTTAGTGTATTTGGAAAGATTAGATTTGCATTGTAAATTTTATACTTGTAGGTTGCCGCATAATTTTGTACTTACAGGGGAATAGGTTTGTAACTTGTCAGATGGTGCTTTGTATCCAGTAAAAGATAGGATACTGCTGGAATGTTCAATCTGATAAAGTGGGTAGGGGAAGAGTACCAATAGCCGTTATAACTAACTTTGCGCACTTGTAGACAAACTATACGGTGGATTTCGACAATTTTTTTGGTTGTCTTTGTATGCCAGTTGGTAACTTCAAAATATTTTTTGGCTTGCGGGTATTAATGGAGCTCCTTGTAGAGATCGTTAAGTGTCAAAGAGTCAAAAAGTGGCCATTTCAAAGTGTTGCTTGAAAAATGACCCCTTTATGCCATTAACTATTCGCCTAGACAACCAAAAAGTTTACACAATTGATCCAATACTTTTACACAAACACTGCCCCAATAATGGTGCACTATTGGTACCAATAAACTTGCACAATTGATCTAATTGCTAACTTTTTTTTTTCAAAAAATGAGCGGCTATTGGCTCATAGATGATTTTCTACTAGACTTTTAATTTTCAAAATGTAGTGCACGGCTATTGGAATGCACTTGGCTATTAGTGCTCTTCCCCTAGCTATAGCAAACAGTTTGCCCTTATCTTTTTGTGTACACTCTTATTCACAAGTGAAATGATCATGGTTAAACATTCAAGGACATGTATTCATGTGTAGTTATTTTACTTTTGTTGCCTTCTAAAACCTAGAAGAAAAGAATATAAGCATGCAAGATGTAAATTTACTTATGTGGAATATATATCTACATTTAGAGTGAACAAGCATGGGAACCATATGATAAAGTCAATCTCTATAAACTATATAGCGCTTCAAATATTTAATATGCATTCCAAAATTGGAAGTAAATGCTTATAGTGGTCTAGGTGATACGGTAAAATACAAATGCTTATAGTGGTCTAGGTAATAGAGTAAAATACAAATGCTTAAAGTGTCTAAGTAATATAACAAAAAATGGATTCTTAGAAAGAAAATTTGCAGTAGCTAACAAAACGATACACATACCTAATATAGGTATTCTGTTGTACTACAACATTGTTGAAGGTAAAGTCTCTCCCGAATTGAGATCTACTGTCTATCATAACCAATATCCATCTCTTTCATTTTTTATGGAATCTATAAAGGATGGTAAGAGTACTTCCAAATTGGGTTAAAGTCTATTGGAAGAAATCAATCATTAATATTAATAATATTAAAATCAACGAAGACTGATAAAAAGAAGAGAGCAACAAATCAAGTTTTGTCACTCGTGAGTTTTTTTATTTTTATGAATAGACATTTCCATTAATTGAGTTTAAAGGTGCATTATTCACAAAAAAGAAGAGGATGCAAGATCACTCCACGAGAGTCACATAGACAGAGCCTGAAAATACATACAAAATTGAAATGCACGTAGGGCTCGAAAGCAGAAACAATAAAACTAGCCGCTCAAGTGGCTAAGGTAATGGCCGATGGAGGTGGTGGAGGATCTCTATCGTCTTTTTGACCCCATACATCAACGTGATTGGGGGTATCATCTGGAATGGACCACCCCTCAATAGTAGCTTCTTCTTTCTCAATCTCCTTCCTAGCCAAGGAAATGACCAAACAACTGTGGGAGCTATTTGGATGAGCTTGGTCACCAAGAGTTGTCGTCGGTATTCAGCTAGCTAGTGCTACCACTAGACGACGGACCAGCACCTCTCGTGTTCCATCCAAAAGCAAAGCCACCATGTGGCGAAGAAACAAAATGTTAGTGTTGAAAGTCTCTTTTGTCGCTAGATTGGTGGCAGGAGGCCTAGGAATGTGCAGTATGTGAGCGGCATGTACAGGAGCTGCGATTGTGCCACTTGCCATGAAGCGGAGTCCAACCACCCAAAGCAAAGGGGTCAGGTAGCACTCTGGCAACCATAAATGGGGCATTTCCCCAATGTTGCAATTCTTGCAAATGGGCCACCTCAAGCACAACTTTGTTGGCTTACACTTGAATCTGTAACATCACATTATCCTTTTTCTTATTGGTAATTCATTCTATTCTATTAATAAGAAAGATAACTCATAACAATATTACAGTCAATAGTAATAGAGATATTATCAGCTACCCAAATGTCCTCTACCCAAAACCACCACACAAATGTCCTCTACCCAAAACCACCACAGAGACCATTACCCAAATCCTTGAACATCAAAATTTGTCCATTGCCAAGAAAAATGACACCAACATAGAAGTATACAAAATTTTCAACCATAAGTCTACGCTATAAGCGCTACTATCTACCAACTAGAAACCCTATTGCCCAAACATCCCAAACTGAAATAGAGGAACCATTAACAGTAAAACACTAAAGAAAATTGCAGACCAACCTTCTTTTCCTTGCCCAAAGGGTCATTGGCCATTGTAATAGTAATGCTCAATTTTGAAGTTGGTCTTGCCTTTTTTGTTCTCCTTCACTTTGTCTAGCACTTGTTCCTTCTCTCTGCTATCCAGGTACTCAAGCAACAACATCCACTCGAGATGAGCTTCCTCATGACGAGCTTCACGATTACTGAAAACACCTTAAACCAAAAAAGGTTGCATTGAGGGCCTAGCATTCGCCACCATACACCAATCTCCATTATGAACTTGCAACCTCACATCCAATTCCACCATCGCTAGAAATAAAGAGAGACCACCACGACACTCACCACGACACTCTGTTTTCACGCATTCTTTCATCACGCGAACTGCCTTCGACCCAATTCAAGTGCCCAGACCAAGAATGTTGAGGCAATGTTGATATTGGAGCGGTATATGTGCTCCATTTTCATGAAGGCCTCCCTTAGTATAACATCAATAATTTGTCACAAAATAGGGTCATCAAATTTGAAAATGTTCTTCAGGCATTTTAGCTTGATCTTCCCTAAAAAGCTTTGTTGTTGTCGAACACAAATGAGGGCGAAGTTTGCTTCCATATTTCCTTTGACTCTAACACTTCCTAGTACACGCTCCTCTAAGTGACGTGTCCACAAACAACCCTTTGAGTATATGATATGCTCTACCAACGTGCAAAAGGTGGCCATCACATTTAATGATATCACTAATTGTTGTCACCATGCTCCAAATCCAGTGCCAACTCCTCTCCGTCAAGTTCTTAGAAATCTTTGTACAATCCCACATTCGCCACCTCATTTAATGATGTCTCCACCTTTGATAGTGTATCTGCCACCTCATTTAATGATGTCCCCACCTTTGACAGTGTATCCACCACTTTGTTCCCTCCCCTTTTCACATGGGTTATTTTAAATTCCTTAAAGGAACTAATCAAAGAATTGATTTGTTTTATGAATTAATTTAAATGTCATGCACCAATTTCCCCTTTGCTAATGGCGTTGACAATGATTAATGAATCTCCTTCTAAATGTAGTTTTGAGACATTTATTTTTTCCAACAACACAGCTTTGAAAGCCACCTACACCTTAACCTTGTTACTTTTACCATCACAAAGGCGGTTAGCTCTGATTGCCAGAATGTTGCTATTCCAATCCTTGACCACATACCTAGTGCCAGAAAGGCCTAGAGTTCCCTTTGACGCTCCATCAAAAGTCACTTTCGTCCACCCCTTATTTGGAGGTTCCCAAATCTCTTCCAAACCACTCTAATTTGTTGGTTCAACCCAACCTTGCCCTTTAACAAGCTTGTAACATCACATTATTACAAATGCAGGCTTTAGCATATAAAGATACATGAATATCAAGTGAGCTGTGAGAAAAATAACAACATTCCTATCTTTCCACAAATTGAAGAGAATTTCCAACTTGAAAGCATGCCAAACTTGTGTGAGCTTGAAGAGAAGTCGAGGGGAATCCCTCAACAGAATCATATGCCAAGAAAAAGCCTTAGGCTGAAAAGGCTAGGAAAAAACATGTATCCATGTCCACAACTATTGGGCTCTTCTACAATACCAAAAGAGATGTATAAAAGTCTCAACTTGCCCACAAAATGGACAACGGGGATTTGGCACCCCCAAATGCCAAAGGCGAGAGCCCAATGACAAGCCTTGAAAAATAATACACCAAGAAAAATGAGCCAAGTTAGGCTCAACAATGGTGGTCCAAAGAGTTTGAAACTTGCGACACCACACAAACTGGGAGGATTGCAAATGCCACTTGAGATTTAAGGTTGGTACCATAAGAAAAATGTGGAACGAGCCAATGATATCCCAACCTGGGCTTGTAATTACAAAATGAGGTGTTGGGAATCACTTCCAATCCTTCCACCATAGTCTAACTAATTGGATGCCTAGCTTGTGAAACATATTCAGAGGTAGTACTAATGCAACCAAATAAAAAATTGTCTGATGATCTAGGCGGATGAGTTAGAATTGGGCCTACAAATTTTCTTAGGAACGAAGATTCATAGTAAACAGATTCAGAGGTAGTACTGACACAACCAAATCAAAAGTCTGATGATCTAGGCAGCTGAGTTAGATATGGGTCTACAAATGTTCCTAGGAACGAAGATTCATAGTAGCTTTTGAGAAAAGATCTTAAGGAGTACAAATGCCACACATGAAAGTGCAAAGTACAAATTCTAGGGACACGGGCCAATGGGAGCCCTTGCACCTATATGAGAGGCAATCACCATATATTATGTTGGTTAAAGGAAAGGTCATCTCTGAAACCAGCCCCATCCCAACGAAGCCAAGGTTTAACAACTTCCTAGGCCCGCCAAATGCTTTTAGCAACAAAAGTGCCTTGAATATGCATGACATTCTCCATAACAAGAAGGGTTTTAAAGTCAATCCCCTTCCAGACAGACCTATGTGCTAGATAACCTGAAGAAATGCAATGCCTAAAAAAATAAATCCAAGCCTCATTGCCAAAAATGGCATGAATAACCCATTTGGCACACAAGGCAAGGCCTTGTTTTTGGGTGGAAAGAAAACTGAGACCTCTGAAGTCCCTTGGAAGGCAACAATACTCTTAGGCAACCTTGTGAAAACCGTGATGGTCAACTCTTGGAGCCCATAAAAAGTCTCACGAGTTTTTCCAATTTGTTGTAAAAGACCTTTGAAGGAGCCAAGCAGGAAGAGTAATATAAATGGGTGGTGGTGAAAACCTTAGAGCAAATATGGATTTACCAACCAAAGAAAGAGGCATGGTAATCTAGTATGCAAGCTTTTAACCAATCTTTGCAAGAACCACATGATTCCATAGGTCCACCACAAAATCTTGAAAGGCAAAAGGTGACTGGTCAGAATAATATCCTAGTAACTCAAGGATTGGACATCCTTTGACAGTGATTCATTGCTTAAAATTATCACATATCTACTTAGAACATCATGCTAGACTTCATTAAATGTATCAATCCGGGAACGTGAACTTGAGATGATGGCTGCAAAGTTTATGCTTTAGTTCTTTTCAAGAGTCATCACTACTAAAGTAAAAGCTATTGCTACAGGAGATTTATACTTAGAAACTGAAACTACAGATTAAATCACAACTTAAAGGAAAAGCTTAGCAGTAAATAGATAATACTTCAAAAGTAAATCTATGCTATAGAAAACAACCAGTGGTTTTGTTACCAGTGGCTGTAGGAGCAACAATGCTTATCAACTTCAAAGAAACTTAACTAAATCCTACTTGAACATAAACAGGGAATTCACCTCCCGCGTGGGCCCCCACAGAAGTGTGAATGATTTACAACTCAAAGATTGAAATCTGGAACTATCATATATTTATTTAACAAAACATAAGTACAATATGGAATATCAAAGTATTTCACTTTGTTGCTGGATTACAGTATGAATTCCTCAAAACATCTAACTAGCTCGAAATCATAAGTTCTAGCTTATTTAAAAGCAACTGAGAAAAACAGAACACCTAAAAACTAGGTCTTTCATTACATAGCATAACAACTTCAGTTATAAGAACGACATCATCATTTATGCAAGAGGATAAGCCATTTTTAGTGCTTCAAGAATATAGGAACACTTGGTAACCAGATTGACTTGGTCTGAACCAGCAACCGCGAAGTTATGGAAGTAATGGAGCCATGATAAAATCTGAAACAGTTACTCGCTTTAAAAGACCCACTCATCCTTGAGTCCGTGCTCCTTGCTGACTTATTCTTCTCCTGCAAAAGGTTAGCATACCAGAATCCGCAACACAAATCCAAGGCAAAGATTATAATAAGTTTTCTTATTTTAATGTATCCTTGTCACACGGCTGCAGGAACACTACCCATTAAAACTAGAGAAGAGAAATACCAGATTTTATGATTTTATATATATATATATATATATATATATATATATATATATATATATATATATATATATATATATATATATATATATTCAGTCTTGTCCTTAGTTTCAAAAGTATCAAATATACATATGGTTAAAGCATAGAAACATAAAAGTCTGCTTAATGTTTATGAAAAACCATGAGATATTTAAGTCTGGACTCAAAAAATCATAAACAAAACATCCCATAAACTAGACTCATCATTCCCCCCAGCTTAGCTATTTGCTGGTCCCACAACAAACAAATTCTTCAACCTGGCTGTCAATCTGTAATCAGCAGCTGTCCTCTACCCAGTACCTCCTTCTGCAAGACTCCAATAGAATCCCTTTGTCTCTCTGTGTCTTTTCCACCTGTCCTTCTCTTTCTTCATATCAAAGCTGTCCAAATTTTTTGAGTTTGCAAGGAGAGGAGACATTAGTAATGAAAGCTGAAAGGTTAGTGGAATCCAGAAACTTTCCCGCTCTCTTCCCAAGGAAATATACCAAGGTGTGTGCTAATTGCCATAGCAAAGTTGAGGGGTGAATGTGGTTCTCTATTTCTCAGCTCCCTAGATAAATTGTTCCAGTGCCACTAAGTGACATTTCTTGCCTCAGACAATTCAGAATCTACCAACTGTTCATATGCATTAAATGCTTCATTTCTAATTGGATAGATGACTTTGCTACCTGATTCAGAGGGGGCAATTCTTAATCAATTATAATAGTAAGTTCGAGGATCTTTGGCTTCAGGTCTTAGATACAGGGGAATTTCTGGCTCCAAATCCCTATACACTTTGGCTTGAGTGTCCCAACTAAACCCAGGACATAAGGGCTCCAAGCTGAATATCCTCAACATAAAGTAAGGGATTCCAAACTCGGTCATTTGGGACTGCTAGGTTGTGGAGATAGAGTTCACATAATAGATTCTGAATGGTTGTAGGAGAGTTATGGAAGGCTTGAGAAAACTGAGTAGGCTCTTGCAATGAGGGAGATTTGTCTTGCATAATGCAGGTCATTTGATAGTTTAACAGCTGTTCTTTGAGAAACAAGGCATAGACAAGTGATGGGGATCTACAGCCCATCAGGTAAGGAATTAGAGATGTGATTTTGTTAAGTTTCACACTCAGATGTTCTACTTTTTCCTCTTGAACAAGTGTCTCCTGATAGTGAAAGTCTATTACCCTATTTAGTTCTTTTTGTTGTTGTTTCCACTGCTCTCTCTCAGAAACTAATTGCTTAGACAATTGAAAGATAATAGATAAAAAAGATGTTGAACCAGATTGATTTGACATTGAACTAATGCAAGAATTGTCTACTGTTTTAGGAACATATGACTTACCATTGTTAGCACTTGCCCTCTTCAAAGGATTTGTCCAGATGATCATAGACCGCTCGGTATTAGAGCATTGTTGAGCCACTGAGGCTAATATATCTAATCCGTCATTCAAAATTTGCTCTACTACCTTATTTACAAGGTTTGCATCAATATCAGGGTTTTCTTCATAGGGACTCCTTTCTGCTATAGGAGAAAACATTGTGTCATCTTCTTCCCTGATGTAACTATTAGAGTCATCACTATCTGAGTCATCTTCTTGAGGACTCCTAGAGGTTGAACCTCTCCTCTAAAACACATAAGCTTGCTCTTCTAAGTTGGAGTCATCACCAATTATAATGACTTCTGCATTTACTGGCTTACCATGGACCTGCTCTATTTCAATATCAGGAAACCCCTCAAATGTTTCCTGCTGCATAATCTTAGTCCCCTGTTCTTCTTGCCTAGAGATTTCAAGTTGTATTTCAGCTTCTTGCTGAATGTTTCTAACCTCTTCTTCACCTCTTCTTCCTTCCGTCCAGAATCTTGTTCTACATTTGACTTATCAACTGGAATCTCTGTAGTTGTGTTTGACTTCCTCCTATTACTTCTCCTTAATGGAGTTTCTTCCTTCTTTTCCGGAACTTTCCTTTTTTTGGAAGTGCTTGCAGCTGCAGGAGATGCCTTAGCCTGCCGACTAGTACCAGGGTTATTTTTCTTTTTCCTGTCCTTCGGAGAAACCATTTCCGCTGCAGGAGCAACTTCAGCCTTTTCTGCAGAAGTCTCCAATTCCTCTTCATGAACTAACCTTGAAGTAGAGGAATGAGGGGAATTAACCCTAGATTTCTTCTTGGACGAAGAACATTGTCCAAGTTTAATAAAAAATTTCCTAACCCCTTTATCGGTTTGAATCCTCTGTCCCACTCTCCGCCCAATTGGTTTTGGGGTTGGTTCCTTAAACCCTTGCAGCAGAAATTCATCCCAGGAGATTTTTGACTGCTCCCTTAAGGCTTTCTCAACTATCAATTTGATTAAACAGTGGTGTGAGACAGAATTACGTTTACCCTCCTGAACTAGAGTGGCTTGTTTTGACAAGATGCTAAACACGAAATTAGAAACATTGATAGGCCTATTGTCATGCCTTAGACACATCAAAAATTTAAAGTGAACGGAATGGAGGAATGAATGTCATCCTTCGCAAGTAAAATATCTAATGACATGAACCGCACATTGCCTAAACAGCTCTGGAAGAGATAGTCTAAATGTACCTTGTTTCCGGTCAACTTCAAGCGGTGGGTCTGAATGCAGAGTGAACTGAGCTCTGGACGTGGTTGGATCAAGATTTTCTGCAAATTCCTCCCCTTCTTGTGGTAACCCCATAACTTCTACCAAAATTGCCTGTGAAAATCGCACCCTCAGTCCTTTGACTGTAGCCACTCCGTCTTTTAATGAGTTCAGAAACTGTAGTGCAACTTCGTCATCCCAGCTGGTTAGCTTCTGAATATAATCCAACCAACCCCTTGCCTGAAAATATGACCTGCAGGCTTGATCTTCTAGCAAAACATTATGCACAGTGGGCTCCCTACGAATGAGGTCACCTCCCATCTCAGGTTGCCGAAATACCCAAAACGGAGTTGCAGGAGATAAAAATAGACAAGAACAATTTCGAACAAGGAGGCTTGAAAAGGCAGGTTACAGGAAGATTTCAAATTTGGAAATTGCAAGCAGTGAAGCTCGGAAAATGAGCTCATAAGTAATATAAATGCAAATTATCTCTTAACTTCTCATAATTACTCATAAGTACTCTCCGCAGAACTCGTACTTGACATAACTTGCCACCTTTACTTCATATATGCGAAATAACAACGCAGCACAATGATTTGCAAAAAGTGTCAAATCATGACAAGAAATGCAAGTACGATAGGATAAAAGAATAAATATAAAGATTTCATAAACATAATGACAAAAAAAGATATAACTTCCCCCCCAGCTAAATTAGGCAAGTGGTCCCACACTTGCACAGGTGACAAGGCATATGAGAAAATAATTGGAAAACAAATTAAACTTGCATACCTTGGAAAGTGTACTAATCGGAATTGCTGCTGAGGTGGCAGTCATTGTTATCCACGAATGAAGAATAAATGAGGTGGATGGGTGATAGACAAGAAATGAAATGGAATTTTATTATGGAGAAGTGACTTTCATTAAGAAAGTGTTTATTATGAAAGTGTCAAGATCTTCTAGAGTGAGGAAGGCAAATGAGCAAAAAGCTCATTACGAGTTACTGCAGGAAGTGTGTCGCCAACGGTAGAAGAGAATTGCTGCAGGAACTCGTCCTTACTCTGGGGTTTGTGATATAACTTCAATCTGTGACCATTGACCAATAATTTGAAACAAATTGGATCAACTGTGGAACACTGAACCGCTCCATTTGGGAAGACTGCAATAATCTCATATGGTCCGAGCCACCTAGTTTGGAATTTCCCTAGGTTATGCTGATAGCGAGAGTCATAAAGGAGCACCCAGTCACCAACAGAAAAGACTTTGTCCTTAACATACTTGTCATGCCATTGCTTGTGTTGGTGTTGTATCAATTCTGTGTTGTGTAGGGAAGATTTTCACCAGTCATCAAGGCCATTCAAACTCAATATCCGTTCTTGTTGTGCTGCAGTGAGATCCATCCCAAGATCAAGAGCTGTCCTAAGTGTCTTATGTTTGAACTCTATAGGTATGACTGCAGAGTGACCATATACAAGCTCAAATGGTGTGAAACCGGTTATAGACTTCCATGTAGTTCGGTAAGCCCAAAGTTCTTCAGGAAGTCAGATAGCCTAATCTTTCTTATGGATGGCTACTATTTTAGTGAGAATAGACACCAACTTCCGATTGGTAAATTCTACTTGCCCATTAGCTTGGGGGTGATAGGGTGAAGATTTACCATGCCTGATGTTATATTCTTCCATCAAAGCAGCAATCAAATTGGAAGTAAACTGAAGACCTTGATCAAATTGAATCTGCCTTGGTACCCCAAATCGGGTGAAGATGAATTTATAAAGGAACTTTGCCACATTGTTATCCCTTGGGCACTTCATAGGTTTAGCCTCAGCCCACTTTGTAACATAGTCAGTGCATACAAGGATATAGGATTTTCATTGTGAAGAGGGCTCAATAGGACTGACAAAGTCAATCCCCCATTTATCAAAGGGTGCGACAACTACCTATGGCTGTAGGGGCATTTCATCTGTATTTGTAAGTCATCCCATGCGTTGGCATTTGTCACACTTTTTGGTGTACTGAGCAACATCTTTGTGTAAATTGGGCCAATAGTAACCTGTAGTCAAAATCTTCAATGTTGTTCTTTTGGCAGCAAAATGCCCACCACAAGGTTCATCATGACATGCCTTGAGGATATCATATGTTTCATCCTCTCTTATGCATCTTCTAGTTACTTGATCAGGACCAGTATAAAACATGAATCCAAATATCCATGAATAATTAAAGCTCTTTTCAGTCAACAATCTTCTTTCTTTAGCAGAGAAATGAGCTGGTGTCTTACCAGTGATGAGATAATTGACAATATCGGCATATCAGGGATTGGGTGTAGATAGTAGGAAGAGATGTTCATCAAGAAAACTGTCATCAATGGTTGTAGGATCATCAGGTACATGCAACCTATAAAGAAAATCAGCTACCACATTGGTCTTACCAAGTTTATCTATTATGGTAATGTCAAATTCCTGCATAAGAAGCAACCAACGAGGCAATCTTCTAGAGATTACAAGCTTGTTCATGAGATACTTAATAGCAGAATGGTCGGTATGCACATAGATCTCATATCCAGTAATGTAGTGTCTGAATTTATTTAGGGCATAGATGACTACAAGAAGTTCTTTTTCAATGACAGTGTAATTAAATTCAACTCCTTGCAAATTTTTACTGATAAAATAAATTGCATGCTCAACTGAGTCCACCTTCTGACCAAGCACAACACCAATAGCATAGTTTGAGGCATCAGTATGAATGTGAAAAGGCAAGCCCCAATTAGGTCCTCTCAAAACCGGTGCTGTGGTGAGAACTTCTTTAAGCTGCAGGAAAGACTTTGCACAATCAGAGTCCCAAGCGAAATCAACATCCTTTTTGAGTAGATTATACATTGGTGCTGCAAGCTGACTGAAATCCTTTATAAACCTTCTATAATACCCGACATGTCCAAGAAAACTTCGCACATCTTTTTGTTTTGTTGGAGTAGGCAATGTGCTAATCACTTCAATCTTGGCAGGGTCCACTTGAATACCTTTTGAAGATATGAAATGTCCTAAGACAACCCCTTCTTCCATCATCATGAAGCACTTTTCACTATTTAGAGAGAGATTATAATCACGACATCTCTGAAGAACTTTCTCTAAATTTGTCTTAGCCTCATCAAAAGTATGTCCATATGTGGTAAAGTCATCCATGTAAATATCCATGCAATCAACAGATATATCAGAGAATATACTTATCACAGCTTGATGGAAAGTGGCAGGAGCATTGCACAACCCAAAAGACAACACTGAATAGGCAAATGTGCCCCATGGGCAGGTGAATGTTGTCTTCTCCTGGTCTTCAAGGGCTATTTGTATCTGATTATAACCAGTGAATCCATCCATAAAAGAGAAGTATTTCTTACCAGCTAGATTATCAAGGACTTGATCTATGAACGACAATGGAAAGTGGTCCTTCTTAGTGGCTATGTTAAGCTCCATGTAGTCAACACAAACTCTCCACTTCCCTCCTTTCTTAGGTACTATAACAAAAGGGGAGACCCACTGACTATCAAAAATGGGATAAATGAATCCGACATTTAACAACTTCTGCAACTCATTCTTAATTATATCCCTTAATGCTGGATTAACCCTTCGTTGAGGTTGGCGGACAGGTTTGCAGTCATGACTGATATAGATTTTATGACTGCAGAGTTTAGGATCTAGACCTTTCATGTCAGTGTAATCCCAAGAAAAAGTTTGTTGATGTTCTTTTAGAAGCTACATGACAACTTTTTACTGAGAGAGTGTCAAAGCACTGTTTATATTTAACTCCCGTCCTTGGCTAACTTCTAGCTTAATGACCTTTTTTGCCATGGACAACTGAGCAATTGGAGAAGACTCCATTTCATGAGGTAATAATGTATGAAGGAATTGTGAGGTTTCTGAATACTGTGGAGCATTTGAAGGTGGTAACTAAGTTTCAAGAACACAGTCTTCTTGGGAACACATTGAGGATTGCACTCCATATTCATTTATGATAATGGAGGAAATTATTTCATCTTCTCCCCTAAAGGCTACAAATGGTTCCCTAGATATCATCATTAATTGGTGAATGGAATTGACCTCAGGTTCAATATCGCCCAAGTCTGGCCAGATTATCTAGTCATCTTGCAACAGAGGTTGAGCTAGGGAATATAGAGTCAGATTTTTAGTGTTGACTTCATTGGATATAGTCATTTTTCCTGACCAACGAGCTATATAGGCATCTGCAGTAGCTAGCCAAGGTCTGCCTAGAATTATTGGATACCCTCCCATGTTAGCCTTTGGAGAAAGGACAACAAAGTCAACTGGATATTCCCAAGAATTCAAGGTGACTATTACATCCTCTACCATCCCATCAGGTGTAATGGTGGAACTATCAGCAAGCTGAAGGATGGTTGGGGTTTCCCTAAGACTGATGATATGCAACTGAGACATTACTTCCTTGGTCATGACATTTATGGATGCACCTAAGTCAACTAGAGTATTTTGGACTTGTATTCCTTGAATAGTGATTGTGACCATATAGCTACTAGGATCAGAATACTTTGGAACTGTCAATTTCTCCAACATCAGATCAGATGATTGGCCTAGGACATGTATGGTTTTAGGATCCTTTTTCTTCCTCCCGGGTTGTTTGATACAAGCTTCCTTGATGGCTTTAGTATATGCAGGCACTTCCTTTATGACATCTAGCAGTGGTATTTTAACTGTCATTTGCTTTAGTTGGGCAAGCAAGTCCAACACTGCTTGATTTTCCACTAGCATAGCTTGTTCCTCCAACCTATGAGGAAATGGGGGCTCTTGAGCTGCAAGAGCAGCAGGTTTGACTGGTACCTTAGTTGGCTCTGCCGAGGCATCCTCAACTTCGGTGATGATAGGCTGCTGTGGAGGAGAAAAAGGTTGTGCCAGACCTTAAATGAATATTATTCAGGGAAATAGCATAGCTCTGCTGCTGTGTTGTTGGTTTAGCATTGTTGGGATTAAGAGTAGGCTGAGCAGGTAATTGAGTCTGTTTAGGGGAAGTAGTGTTGGTTTTAGGAGGAGGCATTAGATCCTGTTGCTGAGGTGGTGACATCAAAGCTTGCTGGTTTGATTGGTTCATCCAATTGTGTGGTTGTTGCCACCCCTGCTAGGGCTGTTGCCAAGGTTGTTGAGGTTGTGACCAACCCTGTTGAGATTGCTGCCAGCCTTGCTGAGGTTGTGACCAACCCTGTTGAGATTGATGTCATCTTGGCTGATGCTGTTGCCAGCCTTGCTGAGGTTGTTGCCAACCTTGCTAAGGCTGCTGCCAATTATTATACCCACTAAATCCACTATGCTGTTGATTTTGCCATGCATTATTACTATTAAAATTTTGAAGAGGATCTTAGGGAATACCTGGTCTTTGAGCCCATGACCTTCGTTGGGCAACATAGAGCACCTCTCTGTTCTCATCAATGGCTTTGAACTTAGTAGGCATAGGTTGGGACTCCAAACTTGCAACAGACTTACACCGACAATTTTTTTCTTCTCCCTATAGTGTGGACAGTACTCTACTAACATTGCATCAGCTTCATCTTTCTTTCTCCTTGCATGCATTGTGTCCAACTGAGTAGCGACATCATTAATGATGTCTTGCTTGAAATCTGACAATAGATTGGATAGCTCCATTTTGGACACACCTGTGCCATTAGATTTGTGAGGCAAGGCTCTTAAGCCTCTTCCCTTCTTGACAGTAGCTCTAGAATAGTTCAGACATATACTCTTTATGTCATCCCAATTCTTCTGGGTAATGTCCCCCCTGCCATAAGGTCAAGGGCCTCAATGCTTCCATCATTCACACCTCTCAAAAACAGATGCTTTTGAGATTCTTCATTCAGCTCATGTTGTGTGTTACGCTGCAGGCTGAACATGAACCTGGAGACATAGTCTTCCAAGGTTTCACCTTCCTTCTGTGACATTTTAAATATGTCATCTCCTTTTAAGTCCCCTCCTCTGCAATAATCTTTGTACTTAGCAAGAAATAGGCTACACATTGCATTCCAATCTACTACATCATCAACACCCAAACTCATAAACCATCTTAGAGCAGCCTCTTTTAAAGTGGAGGGAAACAATTTGAGCTTATGGTCGTCAGTGGTGTAGTCATAGCTTTGGCAGAGGACATCAAACTCAAAGAGGAAAGTCTCTGGATCTTCTATGATGAGTCCATAGAACTTAGGAAGCGCAACAACAAGAATTTTCTTCAAATTTTGATTACCTTGCTGAGTAGGAATAGGAAAAGGGAAGGTAGGCTGAGCCATTACGTTATCTAAATACGCTGGGTTAGCAAAAAGAGCATTTAAATGGTAGGACTCTTCAGATGACTGCAGTGAAGGCAATTGGTCATAGGCATCAGCAAACACGTTCTCAAACGGTTCTTCTTCTTGTGGGTTCTCTAATTGGGGTTCCTCAAGTGCTAGATTGAAAACCTCAAATGGTTCTTCCTGATTAAGATTAGGTAGGAATCGCCCAAGATGATCCCTACGTCTATGCATACAAATAATACAGAATACAAACTAACTCAATGACTTCTGGGTCGAACTAAATTGACACCATCCCCAGCAGCGGCGCCAAAAATGACTAGTCAGAATAATATCCTAGTAACTCAAGGATTGGACATCCTTTGACAGTGATTCATTTCTTAAAATTATCACATATCTACTTAGAACATCATGCTAGACTTCATTAAATGTATCAATCCGGGAACGTGAACTTGAGATGATGTTTCAAAAGTATCAAATATACATATGGTTAAAGCATAGAAACATAAAAGTCTGCATAATGTTTATGAAAAACCATGAGATATTTAAGTCTAGACTCAGAAAATCATAAACAAAACATCTCATAAACTAGACTCATCAAAAGTAATGCCCAAAAAAATTGAAAGATCTCCCCATGCTGGATCCACTTCCACACATATTGAAGAATCTAGGGAGGAGCTGGAAGGAATGATTGCCTGTAACTTTGGATTTTGTGTCATTGAATCATTGATCTAGAAGCCAAACAAAAGGTATCCAGGCATTGAAGCACCAACTGCACATTGTGCTCGTCTTCAATCAAGGTGAGAAATGAGTCATCTGCATAGTGGTCATTGACAAGATGAGAAGGTGACTCAGGCAATGAAATGCTCATAACTTGTCTTGTAGAAATAGCAAAAGCGAGAAGGTAATTAAAGCCCTTGGCAGCCAAGACATACAATGAAGGGACCAAAGGGAAACCCTGGTGAATGGACCTATACAGGCCAAAGCTCGAGGACTACCCTTCATTAATGTTGATGTAGGGTGAAGCGTCTCCAAAAAGAATTTGAACAAACTGGATGAAATAGAGACCAAACCCCAAAGCTCTGAGTATCTTAAGAATGAAAGGCCATTCTATGTAGGCATAAGCCTTAGCAAAATCATTTTGACAATAGTGTATCTAGGATGAACGCGGATTTGATAAAACTAATATGCTCAGGGCAAACAATTTGCGCAAGAAGATGCCTAATATTGAGGGCAAGAGCTTTGGCAATGATTTGGTAAGACACATTAAGCAGCGTAATGGGTCACCAATTGCATATTTCCTCTGAATCACTAGCCTTAGTTATGAATTTGATATTGCCTTTGTTAATGAGCTGACCCAGAGATTGTGTATGAAATGCTTCCAGATAAACTTTATGTAGGTCAAGGCCAACATGGAACCATAAGGCCATATAGAATTCACAAGGGAAACCATTAATACCAAGTGCTTCTTCATTTTCCATGGAAAAAATGACCTCTTTGAGATCCTCAAGGGTAAGCATTTGATCGCAAAAAACCTTTTGACACTTAGAGAGCCAAGAAGGAACAATAGAGAGATGTTCCTTCAAGGCTTGATCTCTTTCTAGAGAATTTCCTTGCATAGTGAACACCTTCTCATAATGTGTGACAAAGGCTTGGAGAATATCCTCGAGGTGACCTTGTCAGACCACTATCCTATCAAGTTCAACACCGAATGGCAAGTGGGTCATATCCACCCATCTAAATCCCAGCTTTTTAAAATTCTTCTTTGATAAATCATCAGCCACAGTGGCCCACATCTAGTGGGTGTGGAATCTTGAGAGTCTGTCCACTCAGCTTACTGGATGGATTACATGGAGGAATGATGCTATCCAATGCATGACTCATTTTCTTCACATTTATGGTAGGCAACTAGTCATGTACTATTGGTGGTCCTAGATTTGCGCTATGCCACAAAGGCTCTAGAAACCAACCCTTTTTGCCTTCAGTTGTAGGTTCAAGTTGCTCATCTTTGTCATAAAAAATAGGTGGCTGACAGTTATGTTTCTCGAGGAGCTCAAATCAAAGCCATATTACAATGGCTTAAGTCAGGGGACCATGCGTCTAAAGAGTTCTTTTTAATAATTTTTGTGAAAGAAGATAAATTCAAAAAATTTGCCAAATGTTTTATGTTGTGGGAGATCTCATACTACAAGAAGAATTAGGGCAACATTGAACTAAACAAAAATTGTGATTTGTAAGAACCTTGTTGGTTCTTCCCCTTCTCAAATATCACTGCTATATATTGTTTTTGCAATTTTGTACTTTTTTTTTTGTTTTTTAGAGTTTTATGATTTTTTGGTATTTTTGAAAATATTAATGAATACAATGCAAGAAATTCAAACTACTCTGTAAACTATGCACAATGAATCCTCTTATAGCAATTCAAGAAATTGAATTTATTCACAATGATGAACAAATGCATTTAGAAACTAACATATTGCAAATTTAAAAACTTGGATATGATCGCAGTTGTGAATTTATTGGTCTAAATGAATCGCAAGTGGAATCTGGATGCGAGAAATCCATGGCGTCTAAGAATAGTGAGCCAATGTACCATGAAAACCCCACAATATGTCTTTACAAGCACTAACGTCACCTATTAGTGACTCACGCAGCTACCATAAACCCCTACCGCTGCTTTTCTGACTTCACACACTGAGTATTAAGGTTGTGATCAATCTTATTTCCAAATCTTTCAACCCCTACAAATCTATTGAATGGATTCTTTGCTAACAAACCCCAAACCCTTCACTTGAAGCACATTCATGGCTTTTGATATAAAGCCATCACCAACACACAATTCATTGGATATTTCACCAATTCAAAGTGCTAAAAACTTAGAAGAATTATCTGTTAAGGTTTTAGGATCATTGCAAATGTAATAGCACTATCTCATTGTATGTGTTTTCCAAATGCAACAATCTCTTGCATTTATATTGAGAATGAGCCAAGAAGAGACATGTCCCTTCATGGGACATGTCTATTCATTATTATGTAATTAATATAATGACAATTATGATGTATGTATGTATGTATGTATGTGTGTGTGTGTGTGTATGTATGTATGTATGTATGTGTGTGTGTGTGTGTGTATGTATGTGTGTGTGTGTGTGTGTGTGTGTGTGTGTGTGTGTGTGTGTGTATGTCTGTCTGTATGTATGTGTGTGTGTGTGTGTGTGTGTGTGTGTGTGTGTGTGTGTGTGTGTGTGTGTGTGTGTGTGTGTGTGTGTGTGTATGTATGTCTGTGTGTGTGTGTGTGTGTGTGTGTATGTATGTATGTATGTATGTATGTATGTCTGTATGTGTGTGTGTGTGTGTATGTATGTATGTATGTATGTCTGTATGTGTGTGTGTGTGTGTGTGTGTGTATGTGTATGTATGTATCTCTTGAGTATTACATTGATTTCTCTAATATTTACATAATAATAATGTGTATATATATACATCTCATATATATATATATATATATATATATATATATATATATATATATCAATCCAATGTCAACACTTAAGACACTTGAAAACATCAATCATATGATGTAAGCAATAAAGGCATTATCCTCAAGATGTAATCAATAGAAACATAGTCTCAATATGTGGATTGCCTCCATCGGCGATTCTATCCACAAGCTCTCGTGTGGATTTCCTCCATCGACAATTCTATCCACAAGCTCTCAGGTGGATTGCCTCCATCGATGATTCTATCCACAAGTTCTCGTGTGGATTGCCTCCATCGATGATTCTATCCACAAGCTCTTAGGTGGATTGCCTCCATCGATGATTCTATCCACAAGCTCTTGTGTGGATTGCCTCCATCAACGATTCTATCCACAAGCTCTCCTGTGGATTGCCTCCATAGGCGATTCTATCCACAAACTCACAAGCTTTAGTGTGGATTGCCTCTATCGGCAATTCTATTCACAAGTTCCCGGGTGGATTGCCTCAATCGATGATTCTATCCACAAGCTCTCGTGTGGATTGCCTCCATTGATGATTCTATCCACAAACTCACGAGCGGATTGCCTCTATCGGCGATTCTATCCAAAAGTTCCCGAGTGGATTGCCTCAATCAGCGATTCTATCCACAAGCTCTCGTGTGGATTGCCTCCATCGGCAATTCTATCTACAAACTCACGAGCTTTAGTGTGGATTGCCTCTATCGGTGATTCTATCCGCAAGTTCACGGGTGGATTGCCTCAATCGACAATTCTATCCACAAGCTTCTCAAGCTTTAATGTGGATGGCCTCAATCAACAATTCTATCTACAAGTTCTATCTATTATGATTGGTTTCAACTGTCACAAGATTTCTATCACAATAGAAGGTCAAGTTATTGTATGATCTTCACCTTACAATAAATTTTACAAATACAAGTGATAATCATTTGGAAGTCGTCACTTCCTCATGATTTACATAGGGGGCAAGCCCATTAAAAATATTCATGATTCATTAGTATAATAATCAAATATCAAGTTTACCTCAGAAGTGTTTCACTTTCAATAATGAACTCCCTCTCAATCAATATGATCAAGATTATCACAAGTTGACTGAACCATCTGCTCCCTTTGAAGCTCAAGTTTATCAACTTCTTGACCTCTTTTGAAATGTCAGACTCCCCTTGCATCTAGTCTCAATCATCAATTCATTTGCAAGCACCAAGTTTTTTCTCCCTTGAATGCAATTATCTTGTGCTTCTGTCTTGAAGGTATGTCAAAAAGAGATTACAAATAGCTCACTAAACTATCTCGACCGAAAATACCAATGATAGAAGCATACAAGATTTTACTAACCAATAGTATAACATCAATTACAAACTAAAAAATTATGTGCATTAATAAAACATGAAATACTTATCTTTTATAAATTTCAAGTATTTCATTATGTAAGGTGAGCCCATATAGAAAATATCAGGCAAATTCACAAAATGATGTCGCGGTTCTTGAAAATTACCATAATTCTTCACATGACCTTTCTTGAATATCCAAAGGTTCTATACATATGACAACCTTCAATATGATTGGATCTCCCTTCAAGCGGTTAGGCTTTTAAAGAAGGAACCTCGCTCTTTTACAGATTTTTGCATAGACCCATACATAGTCATTCATAACTTTTGAACCTGACATTTTCTCTCTAATCGCTCTGGTGAGATTATTCTAAATTTGTTTATCACCGACATATCCCAAATTTAGCGAAATCCAATGGTGCATTTGTGAGATATGGTCCTCATACTGAGACTGTATTCTGTGAGACAGTCACACATTCACCATCAACAAACTATTCTCTTACATTTACAACTTGGCTATGATACCATGTTAAGGTTTTAGGATCATTGCAAATGTAATAGCACTATCTCATTGTATGTGTTTTCCAAATGCAACAATCTCTTGTATTTATATTGAGAATGAGCCAAAAAGAGACATGTCCCTTCATGGGACATGTCTATTCATTATTATGTAATTAATATAATGACAATTATGATTATATACACACACACACAAAAACATATATATATATATATATATATATATACACACACACACTAGTATTGACTCATAGTGTTTATCCGACTAAAGCTACAAAACATCAACATTATCAATTCCCCAAGCTGAATTATGCAAACCCTTGACACAACTTCTCATCACCAATTTCATTAAAAACAAATGCAGGAATGGTTCGATTTCTCACCCTTTTGGCTTTTATATTTTCACAAGTAGAAATTGATCACGAAGCTTCACCATTACACTTCTCATAACTTACAAATACATTTGCTTTTGATGTATTTCTTTTGTTGCATTTGAAGTATAATATTTAATTATATTCCTCTCCAAAACTAAGCGCCAATATTCAAACTTATAAAATAATTATTTAATGCACTAGGCACCAACTTTATAATAAGCTTTAAACTTTATTATTAATTAAGTGAAACTTAATTAATAATCATTAATCAAATAATTGGCTTACTATATTCCTCCAAATGATCAACTCAAAATCCAAATTCTCATTGCCTGAGCCAAACACCTAAGTGCCTTGCCAAAAATAGCAACTAGCCAAAAACTGACTTGTTATAAATAGGAAGTCCCTCAAATCGAGCCAAAGGAAAAATGCATAGGCAAGATCCTGATCTAAACAATGTTGAAGAGAAGTAACATCACCTCTGTCAATGGTATCAGATCAAATAGAGACCCTTAAACCATAACATTAGTCCATGAGGGTCGCAATGATGGGCTAACAACTCAATCACTGACATTGGCTAAAAAGGAGACATTACAATCTTCCCTACCCAAGATTGTTTGTCCTCAAGCAATCACAAATCTGGATGCTACAAAATATCCTCTGATTCCCAAGTAGCATCCTCCACCGACAAGTCCCTCTATTTCACCAAATATTCCCTAATGACCCATCTCTAAAGATGTCTCTCTCTTGACTCAAGAATGGCCTTAGGAACTAACTCCAACTTCATCTCATCATCCATGAGCGATAAAGAAGAAGATAGAACAATATGTTGTTCTAATATCGTCTTGAGGCGCGACACATGAAAGACATTGTGTCCTCTATTGTCCTCTGGTAAATCAAGCTCATAAGCCACCTTGCCTACCCATCGAACAATCTTGAAAGGACCATAACAGTGTGGCTTGAGCACTCTTTCGAAGAGTGGACTACTTGTAGGGATGCAACATGAGATACACTATATACCCTATCTCAAACTACTGCCCAACTCTCCTCTGATTAGCATACTACTTCTATTGATTATGTGCTCTCTATAAATTATCTCGTAAAGCTCTCATGATATCTTGACTCTCCTGCAAGAGGTCACCAACACTAGGCACTCTACTATCACTGAATAATAAATCAAGAAAACTAGGTGTGTTATAACCATATAGTGCCCTAAATGGTGTCATCTGAATGAACATATGGTGAGTGGAATTATAGCAATACTCATAAGTAAATCCACTTCACCCAAGCTCGTTGTTGCCCCACAACATAGTTTCATAGTTAACCCTCCACCCATTTGTTGACTATCCCTATATGTATGTTAGTCTAAGGGTGGTATCTTGTACTCGGAGTCAACTCAATCCCACATAATTTGAAAGGTCCTACCAAAAGTGGCTCATGAACCGACTGTCTTTGTCACTCACAATGCTCTGAGACAAGCTATGCACTCTGAATACCTCATGGAAAAACAAATCTTTCACTCGAGTTGCTGAATATGTGGTAGTGATCAAGAGAAAGTGAGCATATTTTGTCAACCAATCCACCATTACATATATGCAACCCCTACCTTGGGCTTTCGGCAAGCCCGTAATGAAGTCCATAGATAATCATTCCCACGTGGTCATCAACTGTTTAAACTTCTCAAAACACTCTTGTGCTTGAGGATTCCATACAAAAGGAGCCTTTTGTGTCAAGTTTGTTAGTGGTGCAACATGTTGTGAGAAACCATTAACAAATCGACGATAGAGGGCACCCAATCCTACAAATCCTCTGAGGCGTGTCAAGTTCTCAAGAAAATGCCACTCAATAATAGCACGAACCTTTTCAAGGCCCATGCATACACCCTCTACACTAATATTGTGGCCCAAGTACAACAACTCAATCGTGCCCAATGTACATTTGGACTCCTTGACATACAAGGACTCCTTGTCAAGTATACCTAGAATGGTATCCAGATGAGCAAAGTGTTCCTCCCAAGTCTTATTGTATAGCAGAAGATGAGGGCATCCTCAATTGAAATTGGAAGACCCTATTCATAGTGGACTAAAAAGTGGTTGGTGTGTTGGTTAGGCCAAATGGCATAACTAAAAACTCAAAGTGTCCACAGTGACATCAAAAGGCGATCTTCTCTATGTCCTTCTCTCTAACTCTGATCTGATGGTAACTTGTTCTCAAGTCTATTTTGGAGAAAAAAACAAGCCCCATGTAGCTCATCAATCAACTCATCTATGCAAGGGATATGATACCTAGTCTTAATCATTCTCTTATTCAACACATCGCGAGTGTGCCATCCTCTTCTTCACCAAAACAACTGATGAAGCAAAGGGTGACTTACTTGGCCTAATATGTCCCATAGCCAACAAATAATAGTCTTTTCAATTTCATCTTTCAGCCACTTGGGATGTCGATAAGGAGTAATCATGATGGGCTTAGAGCCCTCCTCCAACTCAATAATGTGATCTATGCCTCTATCTGGAGGTCTACCAAGTGGGATATCACTAAACACTTTGTAATGTTTAATTCTAAGCTCATGTATATTTGGAGGGTATGCTAGTTTTTCTAACTCATCACGTGTAGGTATCAATCTATACTTTGCTTCCCACTCAACTATATCATGCCTGATAAGCCTTTTTATATATCTGAATGTAATAACTCTCAAGTTACTTTCCTGGATAGCCTTTAGAACATGAATTCTACCATCCACCTCAAATCCCATCGCCATGTCCCTGAGGTTGAGATAAAATTCTCCAATATCATGGAGCCAACTCATACCCAAAACAACATTTGTGCTCCCCATATTTACCACATAGAAATAAACCTTGAAGTCAAAATTATTTAAGTGCATGGTAATATTTGAAATCATCTAGTCACACTTGAGAGTATAACCATCAGCCACTTTCATCCTTATACCCTCAAATTCTTTTGTTTGTATCCCACACTTCACCACTAATCATGCATCTATAAAATTATGACTTGCGCCTGTATCGAGCAAAGAAATGACTCTTTGCCTTGCCAAGAGATCACCGTGCATCCTGAAAGAGCCTTCTTTCTTCATGCAAGAAAGATATACTTCCTTAAGGCTAGTCTCACCCACCTCCTTACCTTCACTTTCTTCACATTCAGTCCCCAAATCTTCTTGGACAACCTATTGCTCCTCAAAATCAAACTAATTTTCTTCATCATAGTACCACTCCATTTGTTTGTTTCTCCCTTTAAACTTGAAGGGACAATCATGCTTCTCATCATAAGGCCTCGTGCAATAAAAACATAGTTTTTTTTTTCTTACATAAGACATTAAGAGTTTATTAATCCAAATTAGGGTCTGCAAATGATCTCTTTGGTTCTGAACTCTCACCCTTTTTAGGAGTTGTTTTTCTATCACTAGCTGAAGTAGAAGGTTTTGACATAAATTTATTGCCAAGAGTGGACATCTCCATGCTGTGTGCTTTCTTCATTTCTTCATGCAAAGTTTGTGGTTCAAAGGCCTTAATCCAACCCTTTAGAGGCTCTAACAACCCCTCTACAAACAAAACAACCAGTCTCCTCTCAATGATGCCTATGACCATGATTGAAATTTTTTGACTCGCTGATACAGGCCTCCAAACTACTTTTATGTTTTAATTGAGCTAAGTCTCTAAAGTACAACTTAGGACCCCTCTTGTCAAACCACTCAACTAACCTATGCACAAACTCTTGATAGGTAGTGATGTGGTCATGTTGCAATGTAACCAACCCATGATACCACCAATCATGGGCTAAACCATCCAGGTGTAGAACTGCAAATCTGATGTCATCTTCTTTATCCATAGGACAAAGTGTAAGGAAGTATCCAACTTGTGAATCAAAGCCATCAAAACTAGATAGAGATAATTTACTAGTGGCATGCTTGAGATCACTACTTTTTTTCTTTGGTCTCTTGTCTTGCCTTGCATGTGATGCTCTCTCTTCTGTGGCATAAATCTATCAAAGTCCAAGTGATCTTTAACTGGCTGGGGTAGTGCTTCTCACTCTGCATGCAAAGCTAAAATATTGTCTGTGAATGTCAAATCATCAGCCTTCTCTACACTACCTCCCTCTGAATCGGGCCTTAGAAAAGTGGGGTGTGTGGGTCTATCATAAGTATGTGCATGCATCCTATGTGGTCTACGTGATCCAATGGAGCTACCATGCTCCTCTTGCTCACTGTTTTGTCCCTTGGGAAGTAATATATGTTGAATGAATGTGGTGAGCTGTTGTAAGACATTACTAACTTTTTGTTTTCCAGTTGCTAAGCCTTTGAAAATATCCATAGCTTCCCTGTCCTCGTTACCTACATTCCTAGGAGGGCTCCCACCTCTACTATCACTCATAGTGTCCATTGGTGATACATATACCTATGGTGTAGTATTCTTGCATGTGTAATACATGTGGGGTGCAAAACATTGTGGTTGCATATAATGCCCAATTCCTTGCAAGATGGTAGTAATGTGTTTTGATAGCACTGTAAGAACCTTGTTGGTTCTTCCCCTTCTCAAATGTCACTGCTAGATATTGTTTTTGAAATTTTGTATGGTTTTTTGTGTTTTCAAAGTTTTATGATTTTTTTGGTATTTTTGAAAATATTAATGAATACAATACAAGAAATTCAAATAACTTTGTAAACTATGCACAATGACTCCTCTTATAGCAACTCAAGAAATTGAATTTATTTACAATGATGAACAAATGCATTGTTATTGCAATTTTAAAAATCTAGATATGATCACAATTGTGAATTTTTTGGTCTAAATGAATCGTAGGTGGAACCTGGATCCTAGAAATCCATGTTGTGTAAGAATATTGAGCCAATGTACCATGAAAACCCCAAAATGTGCCTTTACAAGCACTAACGTCACCTGCTAATGACTCACGCGGCTACCATAAACCCCTGCGGCCCCTTTTTTTTCTTCACATTCTGAGTATTAAGGTTGAGCGATCAGTCTTATTTCCAAACCTTTCAACCCCTAAAAATTTACGGAATGAATCCCTTGTTTACAAACCCCAAACCCTTCACTTGAAGCACAACCTTGGCTTCTAATATAGAGCCATCGCCAATGCACAATTGACTGGTTGTTTCACCAATTCAAAGTGCTAAAAAACTCAGAAGAATTATCAATTACCCAAGCTGAATTTTGCAAACATTTGACACAAATTCTCATCATCAATTTCATTAAAAGCAAATGCATGGAATGGTTTGATTTCTCAACATTTTGGCTTTTATATTTTCACAAGTAGAAATCGATCATGAAGCTTCACCATTACACTTCTCATAACTTACAAATACATTTTCTTTTGATGTTTTTTCTTTTGTTGCATTTAAAATATAATATTTAATTATATTCCCCTCCAAAACTAGACGTCAATATTCAAACTTATAAAATAAGTATTTAATGCACTAGGCGCCAACTTTATAATAAGCTTTAAAATATTATTATTAATTAAGTGAAACTTAATTAATAATCATTAATCAAATAATTGGCTTACTAAATTCCTCCTAATGATCAACTCAAAATCTAGATGCTCACTGCCTGAGCCAAACACCTAAGTGCCTTTCCAAAAATAGCAACTTGCCAAAAATTGACTTACTATAAATAGTAAGTCCCTCAAATTGAGCCAAACGGAAAATGCAAAGGCTGGATCCTGATCCAAACAACGCTGAAGAGAAGTAACTTCACCTGTATCAAGGGTAACAGATCAAACAAAGACCCTTGAACCATAACATTAACCCACAGAGTCACAATGATGGACTAACAACTCAACCACTAACACTGGCTAAAAAGGGGACACTGCATGAAAGTACTATTCTGGAATATTCAAGATCTGGGGTTGGAATCTAAAGGGAGATACTTACTCGAGAAAGTCAATGAAAGACGAGTAAACAAAGTTCTATTGAAGAAACTAGATTCAAATGTGGAGAACTTGTTCTTTTAATTCTTGTACTATGTTATACGACAAACTACATAAGTTTCTATAACAACCCTCAAGATTAGAGGTAATAGCTATGATCTAATATGTATCAAAGATTCATTTTTAACTAGTTTTTTATGCCTAGCAAAGTTTGGCAACTAATTTTATGCATTATAATACCATTATCCATCTTATGTGTCTTGATGTGTTCATGACATTGTTTTTCAGCAAGTTCTTGGAACTCAAACTTATGCAAGAGTTGTTGTTTCTGATAAAGAAATTACAATTCAACACACTTTGAAAATTCATCAATAAAATTCAAATTGTACTTTGTAATTAAAATGGAGGCTTTGTTCATTGGATAAGTCGCCATTGACGACATTGTACATGCTATGTTTGATGGCTTGCCATGCTCTATTCTTTTCGAAGTTACCTTTTCTTGTACTTGCCAAGAGCACACACTTGGTAAATATCACTACCTCAGGATGCAAAGTGTAAGTGATAAACTATGAAATAGTTAATAACATTTTTAATTTAAGTAATTCATTCCTTACTACCAAATTGATGCATTTGATCAACACAACAACCGAACATGAAACCTTGACTGGTGAAAAAGAGAAAAAAAAATTGCACATTCTCATCAAGATATCTAGGGGACAACATAACAAACCAGTTTAAATGTCTGCTACTGAGATTATTTGACAAATATGATCTTGTTGGTTTGTTCTGCCATTGAAATATTTATTTGTCAAATTTTCTATCTTACTGGTTTGTTCTGTCATTGAAATTTATTTGATAAATTTGATCTTCTTCGTGGTTTGTATTTGGTATATGGAGAGTATATTTGCACCAAGATTAGTACTAAGTAGGCATTACTAATGATGCAATTTTTGATTCAGAAATTGTCCTTGATGAAAACTTTCACAACAATTTCTATTGTAGTTTAGAGAAGAAAACAATAATGCCTTACGCTGGGGTCCCATGGAGGGGGATTTCCTAAATAATAGAGTTGGAACTGTTTCATATTTTTTAGGATTATTTTAAAGCGGCTAGTCCCATGAATTTTGTAGTCTAGTTTAGCATAAAAGTTTAAGTTCCAAAATTTAAGGAAGCTAGTGGTCTCATGAATACATACCTTTGTCTCCTATATTTTGTCCATGATAAAAAAATAAAATAAAATAACATTTTCCCTTCAAAGTTATTTTTGGCTAAAATTGAAACTTAGATGTTTGACAAGTGGTAGATAACATCCCTAAACTTGTGGGGTAAAATCAAGGCCCACTTCATTTTTACTTGCTTCTTAATAATAGGAGCTTCTATTTTTTAGGAAAATATTCCAAATAATTCTGTAGAAAATTTATTTTTTCTTCATGGGACCTACTCTTCCTCAAAAATATAATCTTAAGCCCCCCATGGGACCCCACCCTTAGGGAAGAGGGTCCTATAGTGGGCCAACCTATGTTCGTGCCCTCCAAAATCTATCTTAGATCTTTCAATTTTTTTAAAAATTTTGTACATTTGCTTATTTGTCAAATCCCCTACTAAAATTTTTTCAATTCCACATGGTCAAATATGATGCCACATCACATGTCTTTTCGGCCAAGGTGTCAAAAATGGTACTAAAAAAATGGAAGACCCATAGTTGTGCATTAAGTCATGTTTGTTGGTGTGTTGATGTGGCATCACGTAATCAATTGTTTTTTAAATTTAATGGAATCTTTTTGGGAATAAGTATTGGCATTACACTTTTGTGCTCCACTATTGAATTAATTGTGTCCCATTCATATCCCCAATATTGGGCCCCACTCTACTATTGGCTCCTCTCTCTATGTTTGAATTTTGCATATGCAATAATTTTGCCTAAGACCTAATCCTTATAAGCTAATTGCAAAGCTAGGAAACGAATAATAGAAATTATTATTCAACATTATATAGCATGATTACAAAAGTAACATACAAATATATAAACTTAATGGACTCGTGAATCAAGAAGATGACATGGTAGAGAGGTAAGAATTTTAACTCTTAGTCACTTATAGTAAGGTGGATAGTTAATCAATCTAGTTAAGATAGAAGTGACACTTGTTTACCTAGGCAAGGTAAGCATGTGTTGCTATTAGCTACCTAGGTGGGGCAAATTAAGTATTCCTATTACCTTAAGTAAACCTAATAATTAGGTGCAATATTATTTTCCCATTACCTTTAAGTAAACATATAAACTAGGTGCAATATTATATTTAAGATGAACACTATCCTACTAATAGTGGAATATTTACACTAACGCCCATTCTAAGTGTACCATAGAAGGAAATGAAAATTGACCTTGGTAACAATGCCATGTTGGGACCCATGTGCAATGATAGCCTTCCAAAGGATGAGAGAGAAACGGCTAAGAAGAGAAATTGTGAGGAGAGAGACTAGGCAATGCACCCAAATGTAATACCCCTTGCAATGATGGTGGATGTGTAAGTCTAAATGTTGAAGAGGATCCATGCTCGTTAAACAATATTTTTCCCCTTGAGAAGAAAGAAATATAAAGGTGAATGCAAAAGATCTTCCTCATTTTAGAAATAAATATGTAGGAAGAGAAACAAGATTGTATACCTATAGAATTTGTGTAATTGTCCTTGTATCAACGTTGAGTAGCCTTGCGATCAAATGCGGAGTCCTAGACTTCATTGAAGAAGATGAATACTTGAAACTATGTTGAAATAGATTTCCACCAAGTGCTAAAGAAGAAATTAAAGGATGTGGAATCTCAATGGATATCATGTGGCTACGATGGTCATCACATGAGATGTCCATTGGCTAAAAGTTTTGTAAGTCACTAAAACTACAACTTACGAATATGTAACTTAGGCAACATCTCATGAGATTTCTTTCTCCTCTCAACAGTAAGGGAGGATCCCTTCTTGACGTAGGCGGCTTCAACAGAGACCTAATTGAAATTAACAAAGAGCGGGTCTTCTTAATCCATTCCTCTTTTTTTAGGAATGATTCATACACAACTCTCCAACTTAACAAAAGGTATCTACTACTACAATAATATTGGTGGCTCGGGGGTTTACGTAAGAAAAACTCCAAAGACAACAGTCTACTTTTATATTTTGTAGAATAAGTACATGAACCTAAAGTCTCATGCGATTATCTTGAATTAGGATTCAATTAGAATAACCAGTAAGGCACAAATTTTTTTATTGGATACTCTCAAACTTAATAAAAACACTTACAACCGAAGCCCAAAGTCTTCGGCTCTAAGTAATTGCAGCTGCTACTAACTATAGCAATTTGATCTCCTATTGCACAAAGTCTTCAAAAGATCAAATTGAATTATAACTCTGAATGCAATAGGTAGCTCAAAGTCTGCATGATTGAATTTAAATCCCTCTTGAACAAAGCCCCAAAACTAATAATCAACTGAAGAAAATGTTGTCACATAATAGCTTGGATTGACATAAAGTCTCAAAACAACCTGTCTCTTTTATTGAAAGCAATTCAAATTTACATCTAAGCTCAAAGTCTTAGAGTGCATATACAAACTGGCAAACTTTTATTGCTTTGCCAAAAGATAAAGATTACAATGAGCACCCTCCTTTATTTATAGGTGAGGGTGTTGGAAAAAGATTCAGCACTCCCCTCGAGATTCGTGGCATGGTTTAACCACCTCCTATGTCTTCTATAAGTCTAGTGGTTGTATCGGGTATTAACTAGTCGATCTTTTGGTGCAACGACAACCGCTACTTGTAACAAGTGGTATCAGAGCTTGGTCACAGGTTCAAATCCCCTAAGGTATTGCTAAGGGGGAGATTGTTGGAAAAATGTTCAGCGCTCCCCTTGGGATTCGTGACATGGTTTAACCACCTCCTGTGTCTTCTATAAGTCTAGTGGTTGTATTGGGCATTAACAGGTTGATCTTTTGGTGCAACGACAACCGCTACTTGTAACCAAGGGACTAAGAAAAAGGTGGAGAAAGAAGAGGAAACCCTTAACTACCTTTGACTTATTGAAGACTACAAAGCCTAATGCACTTGTACTCTGATTAAATGTTACAACTTTGCACGTGATACTATCACATGCAATTACAACTTGTTACCCAATTACATGTAATTTGCCAACAAAATTATACCTACTTATAAAGCATGTGAAAATGACTAAGTTTCTCACAAGACATGACCTCTACTACATCATCCTTTGTCGGTCTTCATGCTGCTACAAAATGCTCTATGATTGATGTGCTTAGGTTTGTTGTAAACATCTTGAACATGAATGGGAACATGTACCCTTGATTATTATACATCACAATTACATCTTCCCATATCTGTCTTGAAATCATTCTATGATGTCATCACTTTTTACCTCCTCGTAGGCTTCATCATGTGGTTATTCCTGTCTCATGTCACTCTTTAGTCTTGGAATTTGTTTGCAAAATAAGACCAATGACATGATCTATTGATTGGGTAGATCATACGGGCAAACAAAAGTCATGAATCTTTCTCCTTTGCAAATTTGGAGCTATGCATGTTGGATACAACTAGAAAGCCTTTTGAGCAATGAAAGGTAATGCATTTTGGACAAAACCATCTCTTTAAATGAGGGAAAAACTCAAAAAATAGGTTTTTTTGGAGGTACTGCATATGAGCAGACAACAAGCTTTGAGCAAAAAATGGAGTGTGTATGTGTGTATATACAAATAAGAAGTTCATTTACTCATAGGTGGGGTTTTTATGTCCCACTACAAGCTATCTGGAAGGCACTTGATGCATACAAATGCGAATTTTAAGCCCATTTGCAACCTTGGCCAAAGGATGAAAAGTGTATGTAAATTAAACACTTGGAGGTGGGCTTTTAGCTTGCATTTACATGACGGGAAAGTAAATTGCTCTTTATTGGGAAAAACAATGTTTGAAATGAGGTTTTTAATCTTGACTGCATATGAAGGAAAAACACATACTTGGGCTTTTTCTTTGTGGGACAAACTTGCATCTCTTCTTTGAACATGCCAATGAAGGAATCTTTGAATCTTTGAAGAAATCTTCTCAAATCCTAGTGATTGAAATTTGGAAGAAAATCCCTAGATTGAAACTATATAGGTAACAAATTTGACCAAATCCTCTTGTCAAATTAATATAGTTTTGAGTCAAGATTAATTTCTTGACAAATGTTTACTATTGAGAGTAGAAATGCATATGAATAGCAACAAGAAAGACTTTGTCAAACACGCAAATGTAGTATTTTTGCACTCTGACGGGATTCTTACTTGCATTACAAGTATGGATACTTGCATTCACTCTTCAAAGTGTCATTTTTGGCCAGTGATGCCTTAGACGCACTTTAAAACCTCAAACACATCCCTTCATGGTCACTTCTTTGCTTTCAATCCCCCAATACAAGTTTTAAATAATTACATGTATTGAATAAGTAATTTATGCATATAAATTCCCAAAATGAGCTTTATAAATTCAATTGCATATATGACTTAAGTCTTTTATGCACATGAATGCTCAAAAATAGGTTTTATTAATTTGAATACATGCATTAATAAACTCTAAACAGACCATACAGGTTTTTCAACTTCATTTGCATGTGATAAATGACCATGTTTTAATAAAAGAGGGTTTAGAGTTGCAATCACATGCTCAAAATGACTCTACACAAGCTTTTTAGAGGTAACTACACTTGCAAATATGTGCAATGTGTTTATCAAACACCACCTACAACTGGGACAAACTTTTTGGCTCACATTACATGTCAAAATAATTCTCAATCTATTTAATAAGAGCCCCAAAAGTTATAACAGGCTTTTATTATGAGTTTGCATGTTAAAATGATGTCTTTGCTATATGCAATAGCCTCTAAAAATGTCACCTTTAGGGCCTGCTTGATGCATGAAATTAATTTATCCAGAATAGGCCTATTCTAGAATAAGGACCTATTCTTGGATTAATTAATCCTGAAAACGAAAGTTGGAATAATCTATTCTGCGTTTGGATCCCATAATGTGGAATTAGAATAAGGATTATTTTTTTATTTTTTAGTTAATTTGAAAATATGTATTTTTAACTTATTAAAAAATTATAATTATAAAAAAAAAATTCTTACAAATTTTAATTTTTGAACTTATCATTTTTGTTGCTGGTTTTTTAATTAAAATATATATGTATTTTTAACTTATATATTTTTAAATTAAAATATGTATTATTAACTTAAAAAAATAAGATTATAAAAAAAAATTATTTTCTTACAAATTTTAATTTTTGACTGTCGATCAAATGGCGGAAATGAATGTCGCGGAAATAATTTTCCCAGAAAACCTAAAGAACCATTCACGTATGTACCCGACGACTTATACATTTTGTTGTAATTTTGAATCCATGAATAGCTTATTTTGGAATAAAAAGTGAATTCCAGGTTTTTTTTGAAATTAATTAATCCAGGCATTGGCCCAAAAATGGGGATTAATTTTCTAATTCGGGAATTCAAAAAATGGCCACATACGATGAATTACTTTATTCTTGCATTAAATAATGACTATTCCAAGTTAATACCAGGAACCAAATGGCCCCTTAATGCACATAGGTTTATCATGTATTAATTTTATAAGTAATTATAATTTTAATGAGAAAATATGTAATTAGACTTTAAAAGGCCATTATTACATCATAAATTCATTAAAACTTCATATATCCTCATTCGAGTATATGAAAATAAAGTTTTAATTCCATTTTGCAAGTAAATAACACCTATGATGTTATGCAATGATTGATGAAAAATGCACCTAGGTAAGATTTTAACCAAAGAATGAAGATATGTAGTAAGACCTAAAAAACCCACCTACAGAACACTTAATTCCTTAATAACTTTTGATAGACAACTCTGATTGAGGCCTACGATAGCTCAAAATGAGAGGACCTAAAAATGACACAATCATAGGGTGAAAACAAAACCAAAATCAAACAAAACAACTAAGAAAATACCTTAGAGAGTTTTATCCTATAGAATTTTCCGTAGGGTTGCCTCAATTTCATGAATACAAAATTGAGGACAACAATTGGCTCTGATTGGAGAATGTAGCTCATTTGCTCTTAGAAACAACGGGGAATGTAGAATCTAGAGTCTCCAAGTGCCTTAGTATTCATTGGGCTACATAGTCAAGCATCAAAGACACAAACACAAAAAGGGGTGACGCGACTGACGCAAAGTAAAACCTATTTAAAACAAAACAAACTTGTGCAAACACACTTATTGAAAACAAAGAAAACCTACCTAATTAAAACTAGTTGACAATGCAAGTTTGCAGATGAAACAATTTACCAGCTCAACAAAATAAATGTTTTTTTTCAACAGCTTGAAGTGCCTTGCATGTTTACAGGCAACTTTGTATAGATGAACCATAAACAACTAGACCAATGATGTTAGTGCTTGATGCAATGCCTTTTGAAGGAGATGAACATATTCACCTTCTTGAGATGAAACATATGCACTGCTTCCCCAAGTAGTCCATGGACCAAGATTGTTCCTATTGAACTGCAAATGCATGTTTAGCCTCTGCTTTAGTTGTATCTTCATGCTCAAGTACAAGTGGAATATCTATCTTCCCGTTGGCCTCCAACCAAGAAAGATGTTTGATTAAACATCCCCTTGATCAAACAAAGACTGAGCTCTTCTCACCAACTACAACTTGAGTAATTGGTTCATCAACCATAGAAACCTTAGTGTGATTGTAAAGATTATGCTCATGTGATGTAGGTGATGACATGTCTGAACTTCATACCTTAGTATGTTGTTCACAAACTCTAGACTTGGGAAAGTCTTTATTGTTTATGCAAAGTTCCTTTTCAAGCTCTGGGGTAGGACATTCATGCAAAGTGGATTCAAGTTCATGACCTCGAGACACAAGTGCACCATTTTCAGCTTGAGTAGGACTTGCTTGCATTTTGATCTTTTCATGCCTGGTGACATGATTCTCATCATTTGCTTGAACATTAAAAGAATGATTTTCATCTTTTTGCATTTCATCAACAGCTTTCTAAGACTATGTGAACCAGAAATAAGAGTCACCGGCTATGTTTGCTTCCTTTTCCTAGAAGAGAATAACAAGATCACAATCCTTAGATTTAGAATGCTTCACTGCTACCTTTTTTGTTGGTGCCTCAATAGAAAGCTTCTTTGATGATGAAGCTAATTTATGTTGATTCACACCAGTGGGACTATGAGAAACATTTGGAAGAGACTTTCCTTGTACATCCTCATGAGGAACGAAGAACATACCTTGAGCTATTTACTTTTTGAGGGAAAGAAACTCATTTGTCAACCTCTGCATGACAGGATTTATCCTTGTGATGGAAGAAAATGAATCCAAAGAAAGAAAACTTTCTTCAAACCCACCTGCTTCAATTCTTATCTTCCCGATAAGAATGAGATCATCTTCAATTCCAATTGCCAAAGTTTGTACTGCCGCAAGAGTGGTTGGGGCTGCTCTTCTCAACAAAAAACTAACTTCGGGAATTTGAGCATTGACAAAGAAACACTTCAAAATTCCAGTTGTAGGCTGAGAAACAACTAAAATTATTTGTTTCAACTTGTTGAAATGAGAAAAAAATTCACACATAGGAACGTGAGGTGCCTTCTTCAACTGAACGAGTTGGCCCAACAAAGCGTGACCATCTTCAGGAGGCTTAAATCTTTCTTCAAACTTGGCTATGAGAGTATCCCAATTGTGATAATATGTGGTTGTAGATAGTAAAATCATTCAACAAATACGCCTTGGAGATTTTCCATGAACAATCTCACATATAGGTCCTCATGTTCAACACCATGAACTCTGCATGCAATGTAGAAAGAAACAATATGTTCATCAGGATTGTGTTGTCCATCACTGAAGAACTTGAGAAAATTCTTCCATGAGCCATTAGGAAGAGCATGTAGAGGTAAAGTCAAATTTAACAGACCAAAAGCAATTCCCCAAGGACTTTGGGCAGCCATTTACATGTCCTTGATAAAAGCTTGAAAAACTACAAGAAATAAATTACAATGAATAGGACACATGTATACTTCAAACGAAAGCATGAGGCTCTCGAATGCATGTCGTATCCTCAGTAAAGTTGCCAAAAATTGTTGGCTAAAAGTTTTGTAAGTCATTAAAACTACAACTTACAAAACTGTAACTTTAGGCAACGTCTCATGAGATTTATCTCTCCTCTCAACAATAGGGGAGGCTCCCTTCTTACCATAAGTGGCTTCAGCAAAGACCTAGCTGTTAACAAAGGGAGGTTCTTATTAATCAATTCCTCTTTTTCTCAGGAATGATTCATAGACAACAACAACTCTCCAACTTAACAAAAGGTATCTACTTCTACAATAATATCGATGGCTCGGTGGTTGACGTAAGAACAACTCCAAAGACAATAGTTTACTTTTATATTTTGGGAATAAGTACACGAACCCAAAATATCATTCGATTATCTTGAATTAGGATTCAATTAGAATAACCAGAATGGCACAAAGTCTCTTATTGGATACTCTCAAACTTAATAAAAATATTTACAACTGAAGCTCAAAGTCTTTAGCTCTAAGTAATTGATGCCACTATTAACTATAGAAATTTGATCTCCTTCAACACAAAGTCTTCAAAAGCTCAAATTGAATTATAACTCCAAATGCAATAGGAAGCTCAAAGTTTACACGATTGAATTCAAATCCCTCTTGAACAAAGCTCCAAAAATCACAATCAACTTAATAAAATGTCATTACATAACAACTTGGATTGACACAAAGTCTCAAAACAACTTGCCTCTTTTATTGAAAGCAATTCAAATTTACATCTAAACTCAAAGTCTTAGAGTGCATATACAAACTAGAAGAATTTTCTTTCCTCATCAAAAGATAAAGATTACAATGAGCACCCTCCTTTATTTATAGGTGAGGGACTGAGAAAAAGGTGGAGAAAGAAGGAGAAACCCTTAACTACCTTTTACTTATTCAAGACTACAAAACCTAATACACTTGCAGTCTGATTGCATGTTACAGCTTTGCATGTGATACTATCACATGCAATTACAACTTGTTACCCAATTACATGTAATTTGTCAACAAAAATACACCTACTTATAAAGCATGCGAAAATGACCAAGTGTCTGACAAGACACAACTTCTAGTACATCATCCTTTGTCAGTCTTCATGCTACTACAAAATGCTCTGTGATTGATTTTCTCAAGTTTGGTGTAAACATCTTGAACTAGAATGGGAACCTATAACCTTGATTGTTCTACATCACAATTATATCTTCCCATATCTTTCTTGAAAGCATTCTATGATGTCATCACTTTTTCACCTCCTCGTAGGCTCCATCATGTGGTTATTCTTGCCTTGTGTCACTCTTTAGTCTTAGAATCTATCTGCAAAATAAAATCAACAACATGATCTATTTATAGGGTAGATCATATGGGAAAACAGAATCCATGAATCTTTCTCCTTTGCAAATTTGGAGCTATGCATGTTGGATATGACTACAAAGCCTTTTGAGCAGCGAAAGGTAATGGATTTTGGGCAAAATCAACTTTTTAAATGAGGGAAAAACTTGAAAATGGGGTTTTCTGGAGGTATTGCACATGAGCGGACGACAATATTTGAGAAAGTAAACAGAGTGTGTATGTGTATATATACAAATAGGAAGTTCATTTACTACAAGTTATCCGAAAGGCACTTGATGCATACAAATGAGATTTTTATGCCCATTTGTAGCCTTGGTAAAAGCTTGAAAAGTGTGTAAAACACTTGGAGGTGGGCTTGTAGCTTGCATTTACATGTTGAGGAAGTCACTTGCTCTTTTTTGGGTAAAACAATGTTAAAAATGAGGTTTTTAATCCCGACTGCATATGAAGGAAAAATACATACTTGGGGTTTTTCTTTGTGTGACAAACTTGCATCTCTTCTTTGAACATGCCAATGAAGGAGTCTTTGAATCTTTGAAGAAGTCTTCTCAAATCCTAGTGATTCGAATTTGGAAGAAAATCCCAAGATTGAAGCTATATAGGCAACAAAATTGACCAAATCCTCTTGTCAAATTAATGCATTTTTTAGTCAAGACTAATTTCTTGACAAATATTTATCATTGATAGTGAAAATGCACATGAATAGCAGCAAGAAAGACTTTGTCAAACCTGCAAATGAAGTATTTTTGCACTATGCCAGGATTCCTACTTGCATTTACAAGTTTGGATACTTGCATTCACTCTTCTAAGTGTCATTTTTGGCCAGTGATGCCTTAGATGGGCTTTAAAATCTCAAATGCATCCCTTCATGGCCGCGTCTTTGCTTTCAATCACCCAATATGGGTTTTAAATACACGATTACATGTATTGAATAAGTAATTTAAGCATATAAATGTCCAAGATGGGCTTTATAAACTC